>JAWZTD010033783.1:0-43449 GCA_035221335.1 Echites panduratus
TTTCCTTATTATCATTAGTATTATTCTCATTAGTTGCTACCGTTGCCTCCTACACCTTCTGCTGAACAAGTGGTTACTTCTCCTTCTCTTGCTCCTCTGCTTGAAGATAAGGTTAATAGTCTAGAAGAGCAAGTTGATGCGATGATGCCAAAACTTAAAACAGTGCTAGCTCTTCCTCTAAATAAGTCTACTCTATTGCAACCAATCCAAAACCATGGAAAAGTTCCCAAGGATTTTAAATTGAAAACTTTTGATAAGCTTGATAGGTCTACTGATCCCCAAAGGCATTTACCAAAGTATAATGCCGTGTTAAATTTCCTGATGATGTTTAACAGAGCAGATTACTTTAACAGGGCAAGTCTTGGACTGGTATTCAAATTTATCCAACAATTGCATTAATTCTTATACGAAGCTAATGGAACTGTTTATTAATCAATTTGCTGGGAGTTCTCTTCAAATAAAGCCACAGTTTCACCTTTTGAACATCATGCAAAGGAAAGATGAGACTTTGAATGAATATTGGAATCAGTTTAATAATGAAGCTCGAAAGGTGTCAAATTACCTTGAACCAGTGTATATTGAAGCGTTTTGTCACGGTCTTAAATTGAGTAAACAATCTAAAAAATTGTATGCTTGTCCTCCGAGCACCAGTGCCAAATTGTTACATCGGGTATGTAAGATGATTTAGGTTGAACAGTTAATGATATCTAAGAAAGTGATTCGAAAAAATGAGATGCAAGAGTTTAAGAAGAGTTACATTGATAATTGAGGTGGCAAGAAACATAAATTTTTTCACTCTTCAAGAAGGCTCAGAAATCTTTTTCAAATAATAGACCTTAGCAATCTTCGGTCTCAGTGGAATTTAATCTTGAGTCCTCTCAACAGCCACATTCATTTCAGCCTTCACTTGAACATTCCAATTCATACAACCCAAAGCGTTAGCAAAACCAGAACCGTTCAAATGGCAATAATAGAGGTATATAGAACAATCATAATTGAGGTCCTCATAATAATGCTTATTTACTCCTCTCAATGCCCCGAGAGCTATGATTCTTCAACAAGTCGAGACTTTTGGAATCCTGAATCCCCGAAATAGATTCGAACTCTAGTAGAGAAGAGGAATCAAGTTAGTTCATAAAGAGATTATCCATTATACAAACGAATGTTATCAATTAAAAAGGGAAATTGAGAATGCTATTCAACAATGTAAAGTTACAGCAATATTTTTATAAGGTTTAGGCAAACCCACAAGTTGTGACTGATCAATCTCCTGCTTCCTGGGTCATTGACATAATTTCAGGAGTTCATTCTCTATTTTCTTCTAGGCCTGAAAAAAGACAGAAAGTTGATTTGTTCTATATGGTTGTATGAATTTAATCTTGAGTCCTCTCAACAGCCTCATTCACTTCAGCCTTCATTTGAACATTCCAATTCATACAACCCAAAGCGTTAGGAAAACCAGAACCATTCAAATGGCAATAATAGAGGTATATAGAACAATCATAATTGAGGTCCTCGTAATAATGCTTATTTACTCCTCTTAAAGCCCCGAGAGCTATGATTCTTCAACAAGTCGAGACTATTGGAATCCTGAATCCCCCGAAATAGATTCAAATTCTAGTAGAGAAGAGGAATCAAGTTAGTTCATGAAGAGATTATCCATTATACAAACAAATGTTATCAATTAAAAGGGGGAATCGAGAATGCTATTCAACATTGTAAAGTTACAACAATATTTTTATAAGGTTTAGGCAAACCCACAAGTTGTGACTGATCAATCTCCTGCTTCCTGGGTCATTGACATGATTTCAGGAGTTCATTCTCTATTTTCTTCCAAGCCTGAAAAAAGACAGAAAGTTGATTTGTTCTATGGTTGTGAATGATGATATTTCTTGGTTATTTTAATGAACATTGAAGAATGTTAGGTCAAGAGGATTTTGGTGGATACTAGCAGTTTAGCCAACATTCTATATTATTATGCATTTTATAAAATGGGCATCTATAATTCTTTGATCAAATCTAATCATATTCCTTTGGTTGGCTTTTCAGGTGAAATCATATTGGCATTGGGCAAGATTTATCTGAAGGTTCGAGGTTGATCAGATCAGCCTTTGGTGTAGTCTGAATTTGTTATTTTAGACTCACCTTCAAGATACAATGTGATATGGGGATGTTCTGGTTCCAATCAGATGAGGGCTCCGATTAACGCATTTCAAAATTTTTTGATAATACCTTCTAGGAATACATTCTACATAATCATGGACAATAGTCAGGCTGCATACTTGTTATCAGACTGCTATTTCAAAAGTAAAGCTTGTGATTGAGGTAACTAAACCTTCCTTGAGTGATGAACATGAAAAGCAGATTGAGACGGCTATAGAGTTAAAAGAATTCCAAATTCATGTTGCACGTCTTGATCGAAAAATCTTTGTTGGGAAGGAATTGCCCGTTCTACTGAAGCATCGGTTGTTGGACTTATTGGTTGAGCATCATAATGTCTTTGCATAGTAAACTATGGAGATGGGATCTATTCCATGATCTTTTGTTGAGCACTGTCTTGGTTTTCCTGAGTCATACACTCATGTGGTGCAAAAAAGAAGATTTGTGGGACTAGAAAAATAAGAGGCCATTAAAGTTGAAACACAAGATTTGTTAAAAGCTTTGATTGTTCGACATATGCAATTTCCGTTTTAATTATCTAATCCAGTGATTGTCCTGAAGCCTAATGGCTCTTAGTGGATGTGCATTGATTTTATCTCTCTTAACAAAGTAATACCCAAGAAGCCTTTTCCCATGCGGAAGATTGATCAACTAGTTGATACTACATCTGAATTTTCTCTAGTATGCTTTCTTGATGCTCATCAAGGTTATCATCAAATCCAGATGGGAGAAGAAAATGAAGAGAAGACTTGTTTTGTCAACCCGCAAGGTTTATTTTGCTATGAAAGTATGCCCTTTTGTTTGAAGAATGTGGGTGCTGATTTTCCGAAAATGGTTAATAGAATGTTTTCCAGTTAATTGGGAAGGCATGTTGAGGCTTATGTTGATGATATTTTAATCAAATTCCAATAACAAGAAGACATTTCTGCTGATTTGGAAGTTTTTCATGACAATGATGCAATATAACCTTAAGCTAAATCAAAAAAAGAGTTCTTTCAAGGCAGGCATATTCTTGGGTATTAAGGTGTCTTGAAGGGGAATTTGGATAAAACCTAAAGAAGATTAAGGCTTTGTTGGAAATTTAGTTACCCAAATCAGTAAAAGAAGTACAATGTTTGATTGGATGGATTGCTGTCTTAAATAGATTTTTATCCAAGTCAGGAGAAAAATCATTTCATTTTTACAAGGTAATCCACAATTCCAATAAAATTGACTAGAATTCTGATTGTGATGCTGCTTTTAAGAAAGTGAAGGAGTATTTGGGTTCTCCACCCGTTCTGGTCTCTTCTTACATCTTGAAACCATTATTTTTATTCATGTCCATCTCTTATGTGCCTCACGAGGTTTGGGACTAAAACTGATTTATTATATCTGTCATGTGCTACAAGACTAGGAGACTAGACATTATGTTTTAGAGAAGCATGTTTTAGCTTTGTTAGTTTCTACTCGGAAACTTAAGCCTTATTTTCAAACTCACACTATCAATGTGTTGACTAATGCTTCGATCGGGGAAATTATTCACAAGCTCGATATTGTCTTCATTCTTGATATGTTGGGCTATTGAACTCTCATTAATTATTTGCCTAGGAAAGCTATAAAGGTCAAGTCTTACTATTCCCTGATCCACACATTTTCCTTCAATTGTTGCATCTGTCCCTTTGAATTATTGTTGGACCTTACATAGATGGATATGCTGAAGGTGCAAGCTTTGTATTAATCAGCCTTGAAGGTACTTGTTTTTCTTAAGCATTAAAGTATGATTTTCAAATAAAAAATTATGAGTCTGAATATGAGCATTTCTTGCATGATTGAGAGTTGCAGAAAGTGTTCATATTTCTAACATCTGTGCAAAGATTTATTCTCAATTGTTACCTGGGCATATCAATGGAGACTACAAAACTCGAGAAGATAATATGACGAAATATTTAGTAGAAGCCAACAAGTTTATTACTTGATTCAAATTTTTGAAAGGTGAACAAATCCCCTAAAAGGATAGTGCCGAAACTGATTTTTCTATTTAAGTGGAAGAAAGGTACTCATATTGATGGTACTTGGATAGAACCTTTGAAGGAAAAGTCCATCAATTGCATCGGTCTCATGCCTATTGATATACTCGATCCTTGGATGACACCTATATGGAAATACATTTATGAAGGTAACATTTATATTTGTTTTCATAATGTTACATTGATAATTATAATATGATTACTAACAAATTCCTCAATAATACTTTTATGAAGGAATTTTACATGATGATGTAGATGAGGCAAGAAAAAGCAAAACTACTTCCCAATACATCATCATGAATGATAAGTTATATCGCAGAGCATATTCTTGGTCATTGCTTAAATGTGTTACTTTAGAAGAAGGCAATTATATTCTATAAGAAGTATATGAAGGCATTTGTGATACTCATATTGATTCCCGATCCCTTACTTGGAAAGTAATGAATATGAGATATTTTTAGCCCTCAATGGAGGAAAATTCCCTGCATTTTGTTCTGTCTTGCAAGAAATGTCAAATTCATGATAATGGTCATTGTTTACCTCAAACCAAACTGCATTCTCTTAGCACCTCAATTCCTTTTTTATCAATAGGGAATGAATCTTCTATGTATTTCATTTATATTGTGATTTCCTATATTTTTAATCATACAAGGTTATAACTACTTTATATAATATATTCTAGGATCGTTCTAGAAAGCTTCAGGAGGAAGGAAATTCTTGGTAGTTGCTTTCCATTGTAAGTTATCAGAGAATTATTTTGGAGAGATGTTGTCACTCTATTTGGAATCTCTCAAGTCTTGATAACTTACAATGGAAAGCAATTTTAGGCAAAAGAATTATAAGATTTTTGTGATGAGTTGAAAATTGGCCACAGATTCACTTCAGTTGGTCATCTACAAATGAATAGGTTAGCTGAAGTTGCAAACCAAATCATTCTTCAAGGTTTCAAGAAAAGGTTGGATTCTATGAAGGGAAAATGGATTGATGAACTTTCAAGTGTTTTATGGTCTTATAGAACAACTCTAAATTCCTGAACACAAGAATCTTCTTTCAATCTTTGTTTCAGGACAGATGAAATGGTTCCGGTTGAAGTGGGAAGATCATTGATGAGAATTTGTTTTTTCAAAGCTAAATAGAATGACCAAAAATTGGAAACAAGATGCAGAGTTGTTGATCAAGAAGTTATTTACAAAAGCAAATTGGCAAAGAATTATAACTAAAGGGTACATAAGCAATACTTGAAACAAGTTGATTTGGTATTGCAGAAGAATGAAGTTAGTCGTCAAGATGCTTATCGAAAGCTTGATCCTACTAGGGAAGTCCCTTATATCATTTCCAAAGAAAACAAGAATGACAGTTTTAGATTGAAGGACATGGATGAAAATGATATAGCCTAAACATGGAATGCTATGAATCTTTGAAAGTTTTATCCTTAGATAAAAACTTTGTAAACTTGTACCTTCAAGTTGTAATTTTTGATTGGGTTCAATAATCCTTATAAATGTAATTGAATGATTCATCAATCTAATGACAATTTTGTAATTTGTTCAATTACATTTCTTTTGAAGTATGATTTTTATATCAGTAGGTTTATTATTTTGCAACAATTGTATACTTAGAAAATAATTCAAGAACAAAATACTTTATTACTACATAATTTGGAATTCAGAATTTGGAAGTTCATTTAAAAATACAAAGTCTTTAGGCTTAAGTGCTTGGAGAGTCTTCGTTTTGAGATGGAAGGCTTGGAGTTTGAGACTGAATACCTCAAGAAGTTGTGAAGATTCGCATTCGGGTTGTGATGATTCAATATCTGGGGTCTCACTATTTTTTCCTTTAGGGATGAGACTCATAAGAGTAATTGGAGGAATAGTGAAAACAATTGTCCATTAATTATTTCTTCGGGAAGGTAATCCTTGATAATCTTCATTTTGTTCTTCCTCTTCACTCAATTCATTTGAGCTATCCGAGTCTTCTTGTTCTTCATCATCTCGAGGAGAGATGAAAAAGTTTTGCACATTTATTCTAACTAGAAATTTTCCTCCCAAGGCATTGGATCACTATTGGTATCTTCATGGAAGTGCTGAAGAACTCCTAATAGCTCAAAGTTTGGATGATCGGTTTTAACTTGTTCGAAAGTATCTATCCCTAAATGGACAAATGATGCCCCCAGGTATCTAACTCCGCATATTTTCAAATTTCTCAAATTTAAAAAGCCCTTGATGACCTAATTCTCCCCGCGTTCCAGAATTTTTGCATTCTGATCTTCATATCAAAGCAAATTCTTTTTTGCCTTGATCTCATATTTATAAAATTTGGCCTTCAATCTCTTATTATCAGCTTAGACTTTTTGAGTGTGATCTTCTAAGGTCTTGAATGCAGTAGCTTGTTCTATATGCAATTCTGGAACCTTATCTTGGTAGCATTAGGTGGCTGATTCTCCAACTTCTTTTTCTCTTCCTTCCATTTTTTATTTTTTATTTTAAAGCCCTAAACCACCATGATGACTTGTTCATTGACAAACATGGCTTGAACAAAAACATGAAGTGTAAGGATCATGATATAAAAATTTGAATAATTCATTAAAGAATATACTTGCACATTTTTCAGATAAAAATTTATTTTAAGTTGACCGAGGGTAAATTCATTCATGTGATACAGCTCCCCATCTGGTAAGCAGTGGTCAAACCACTCTTCGGCAACTCCTACATCATGGCTGACCCAGTTGTCAACTCGAATGTTCCAATTTACAACAAAAATTGTATCATAACAAGCATCTTCAATTGTAAAAACTTCTTTTTCTTTTGCTCTTTCCACAGCATCACAGATTCCTAAACCCTCAGTTTTTCTTTTCTGAGAAGTATTCTTTGTGTACTATTCAATTCTAATGCTCTAATTGCTTGGGGCAATAGGAACGAGAATGGATTTCTACTTTGGTTCAGCAAGACCCTTGGACCCCTTTTCCTTGGACTTGGTCCTTTTTCTTTTTGAGCCCTTTGTAATATTAGTGTGATTAGATCGTTTCTGACAGTAAAAGAAACCTCTTCCTTCTTCGGTTTTTATTCTTTGATAGAACAACATCTTTTGTTGCCAACTTTTAAAGTCTACACCAATGAACTTTTCAGGTTTCTCACCATGCACCCTATAAGACACTGATTCAATCCTCCCGTTCGAAGATGTCACGATAGCTTATGTAGAAAAAGCCATATTAAATACAAGTAAATCTGCTTTAAGATTGTTAGAAATAATACAAGAAATGTGTTCAATAGGCAAAATAATAACATATAAAATGGAAAGATAATTAAAGCAAAAGGACAAGAAATAGTTATCTGAAACTTGTGTTCAATGTAATTTCTTTAAAATAGATTCACCCCCTCTAGTATGTATGCTCGAGGTTGAAACGAACTTCTATCTCTCAGGATACAATGGATATGATGAAAAAGTTAGTAAAAGATTCTTCAGCCAGCAAACTTGAACAAGATAAAAATACAATCAAAATATTTTTTGCAACGGAGGAAGAGAGAAAACTTGTTTTTTAATTATTTTCTTTTTCTTTTGAAAATTGAATAGAAAGGTCATATTTATAGACTAAATAGAAGATTAGAAGAAAGACATTAACTTACTTAGAATTTTTAAGGAATCCTTTAGAATTCTCATGAGGTCATTTGGAATTTCCATGCAACAATTAAGATTTTTAAGGAATCTATTTAAAATTTTCGAATAACTATTTAAATTGTGATGACTTTTAGATTTTCAATCATTATATAATCAAGATAATGAATTTAACAAATATTTGATGTGTGATAGATTGAGAAACAATTTTCTTTAATATTAATGCCAATTTTCTAATGGGTACGGGAGACACGATCCTACGATCTGAACTTGCAAATAGATAATAGATAATATGATTTGAACTTGCAAGACTATATATATAAATATATATATATATAATTATTTATATTTGGTCAAATATGACACTTTCCAAATATTAATGAATATGGCAATTAATTTGCAAAAGAAAAAAGAAAAGATGGATCCTGTATATATAGACCATAATTTCAATTTACAAGTTACTATTTCATATGGATGCTTCGATCTTCAATAGAAGCATATCCTGAAATAAGCTTATATATGGAGAGAGAGATAGACAAAAAATTCATAAAATTCCAGCCATTAATCATACATGTTACACATCCATCCCCAGCGAACGTCCATTTCTTGCCGGATTTGCGGGATTCATCTTTTCTTGGCATCTTCAAGAACAAAGTATCCCAACTTGCCTCCCTCTTAATTTATTAATTGGGCTGGGAAGAAAATGCCCAAATGGCCTGGAACCCATATACAGTAAATGTCTCTTTCGTCTTTGCAAACCCTGCTCATTGAGAGGTCTATTTTCTGCCACACACACACGCACACAAAATATATATTCCTGCAATATATTGTGGCTTTGTTGAGACTACTGTTCATGCTGCTTTGCCTACGAAATATTTGCTGTCATTTAATTGGAATAATAATTTCAGGGCAAAACTGATCTCTATTCTAGAACAATGTAGAGGACCAATTCATTGGTGCGAATTCCATACATAATATATATGTTACCAATTCTTTACAGATTTCTGCTTATTAAAGAATTACAAAAGAAATCATTTTCATTTGTTTGAGAGGAAAAAGACTTTGAATATATAATTATATATATGTCATAATTTACTCCCGCCGATTGCTGGTAATGTACTGTTTGTTTTCTATGTTTGCACACTATTTTGCCTGGTCCTCTGAAATGGAGAGAGCTGTACGTACAGCTATAATTAGGTTTGTTAGTATGTGTTATAAAACTGTAGAATAGAAGGATGAGGATTTTCCTTTCAATAGATAAGACATGTGATGCTTTCTCTTTCAGAATCTTTACGAGGTTAGGCAGTATCTTTCTTTAAAATTGCTGTTTATTTTTTGTCTCTAGATGTTGTTGAACCATAATGATTTGCGTTGCGAGATATAAAGCCCAGCCCAAGAAAGTCTAAAGAATATTCTTAAAGGGCCTAATTTAGGGAAGCTTAGATATCCTGATGATATCGGGCAACACCCAAAAGCCTCATAGTCCCAAGATGGAAGTCTAGTTTGCTAAACTTTGGGATTAATCAAGACAGACCACTAGCTTGGCCACCTTGAAGTTTCAAGATTGATATCTCGCAATACATGAAAAAGGTACAAGGACAAAATCAAGCAAGCAACCCGAGAGATTTTCTGGAACAACTAAAGCTCGAGGAGACCACTTAGTTTCCTCAAGCATCTCACTCGCTATGCAACCAGCTACAAGATTTGGACAAAACTCCTCTCTTGAGGACAAGGGACCATATAGTCTAAGGAAAATGAAAGAATACTTATCATGTACCTATTGACTCGTATTCATTAAATGCGAGTACATATAACTTACCTTTGGGTGGCTGACATCATCAAAATGGCTACCTTACACACCCGCAAAAATCGGGTATTTCATCAGGCAGTACAGTAAGGATGTGTCACTTTTTGGGATCATTTTGGTCCACCTTCAAAGTAACGGATATGCCTTATACAGATGAATATAAATAGAGGTTTCCAGTCAAGGGGAAGGTAAGCTCTTTTTCATCTACCAAGATCTCTTCCACTTTTGCAACTCTGTTAACTATCTTCCTCTATGTAAACCTTGTTTCGAGATATTTTCTAACTTGATCGTCAGAGCATATTTCTTGATTTACTCTCCGTCTTTGTTCTTTGTAGGTTGAGACGAGCATTAAGGAAGCATATAAGACCAGCCCATTAAATCTCAAATATTCCCTGCTTCATCAGTTGATTTCATTAGCTGGAAAAAACAGATTTCAAGGCATTCTTCAGAGCAACTTTCCACTCAAAAAATCAGTTCTTTTACATAATCAATTTCAACTCATACTCATAAACACCTATTCCTTCTTTCTTCTCCATCTTTTGCATTCTAAAACAGTAATGGAAAAATCCAAGAACGGAAAGAGAGCAAGGAAAGAGCATACAAGGTTCTCTGCTCTAACCCTTTATGAAGATCCTTAGGTCTGGATTCTGGGAAGAGAGCCCACTACACCAGCGACAGTTCAAACAAAGGTTACAGATGCACCTGCAAGAATTTTAGCAAAACATAGGCTAGGACCATCTGGAGCAGGACCTTCAAGTGCTAAGTACCTTCAAAGGACTCTAAACTTCAACAGAGGTCTCACTGAAGATGGACTCTAATCTGAAACCAGGTCAAAAATTAGACAACTAGAAGAAGAACTGCTCATAGAACAAGAAAAAATTAGGTGATGATAGGATGGTCTTTGCATAACTTTAGGATGGCCATGATAAGCCAAACATTGTCACCTTAGATCCCAATTTCGACACATACAATACACAAATCGAGCTATAATCTCTTGGAAGGAGAGGCTCCACACAAAAGCAGCGAGAATCATGAGTTATCAAACAAGGTAAAATTGCCTTATCCTAAGGTGAGCAAGATTTAACTGGTCAATAAAGAAAAGAAGCCAAGGCCATCTAGAAATGAAGTAGGAGAATCTAAGAATCCTCCCAACAAGGTTGCGAGCATAAGAAAGAAGGATTATGAAATATCTTGTCTCTCAAGCCCTAAAAGAGATAGCACCATTGAAAAGAGGAGATCGCGAAGTAGATCGAGACCTCCCAAGAAAGGACCAGTAACAAAATCCCCATTTGCAAGATGGATAAGGAAAGCTCCTTTGAACCCTGGTTTCAAGCTTCCCACACTTCTATTGTATACAGGGAAGGGGAGGGCTCAGGATCATCTATGCCACTGTGCTCATGTAATGGGGGTGAAAACTAATGATGAGGCTGTGAAATGCAAGGCCTTTGCAAGCAGTCTAGGTGACAAGGTAACCATTTGGTTTACCAATCTAAGGCCAAGTTCAATCAATAGATGGGTATCACTTGAGAAAACATTTCTTGCCAGATTCGGTATAGCAGGCACTATCTAAAAATCAAGGAGATTTATTTAAAGTCAAGAAAAGTCATGGGGAGAGCCTGGAAGCTTACATTGAAAAATTTAAAAAAGTAAATGATGACATTGATGGGGTGAGTATGGAGGTTTCCCTGCATTCTATCATACATGGAACGACATCAACTTTTCTTAAAGTAGAGTTCCATATAAGGCCATACAAATCAGCTGCAAAAATGTTTGAGGTAGCCTGGAAACTCGAATACTTTTAGAAAGGAATAGCTCACTACCTTATAGAGAAAAAGACATTTTCCTCACGATTGGATAACCAAGAGGGGAAGAACCTGGACAAGAAGAATTGAAACCTTTACATCTCTGAAACTCCCAGGGCAAATTTGATTTCAATATTGAAAGAGATATGGTGTGGATAATCCCAAGTCTTTTATTCTTGAGAATCGAGATGGAATTGACCTGGGAAGGTATTGTGCCTTCCACAGGGATCATGGCCACACCACTGAGCATTGTTTTCAATTTAAAAGGGCCATCGAAAGGCTATTGAAGAGGGGGCACTTATAGGATTACAAAGACGATGAGCCAAGAGTGAACGATCACACTTGCCACCTAAACTATGTATTTGTATATAAAATTAGGTGACACTCTTACTTTTACTTTTTAGATTTCACTATAGCAAAACCCTAGGCAGATATTTTAGCTCCTAAGGGATCCGCCCAAGGGTAAAAATTTATTACACTTCAAATAAGAACAAAAATAGCTCCACAGGCTGCAGTAGGGGAAAATTAACCGTTGGTTCGAAAAAAATTCAAACCGACTGAAGAAGAAGGAAAAATTTGAGATCTATTGGGCCTAACTTGAGTATTTCCAAAGATGCTTGTGCTAGTCTACAAAACACAAAGAAGGAGAGTATGTCTCGAAATATGCTCTGACAATCAAGTGAGAAAGGAGGAAAGTTGAAAAAAGAGTTTCAGAGCTAGTTACATAAATGAGAAAGGGAACTTACCTTCCCTCTACATGGAAACCTCTATTTATACTTGCCTGTATGGGGCATATCCGTTATTTTGCAAGTGGTCAATAGTGGTGCCAAGAAGTAGATATTGTCATTGTAGTACTAATTGGTGGACTGCAAGATTATTTCGGTTGTGTTGGGTGACCATTTAAATCTTGTCAGCCACCTAGATGTATTTTGCGCTTGTCATGTTATCTTTCTTGGGCGATATGATTGCTTTACCTTCTAAGTGTGACATTGATTCTGCCTCCTGTCGATGTTCTTGTTGCGAGTGGGAAACCAGTGGAAACCTATTGATTTCTGCGAACTTCATTGATTCCTATGAGTTTCATTCGGTCTCATATATCTTGCAGACTGCTTGTTTCATTTTTTCTTCTCAAAATATATTGTTGGTTACCCATCTTGAGACTTAATCTTAAACAAGATAAAGATTTACTTTGCTTGGCCCCCAAAGTTTGCGGGCATGATCTCTGTCTTGGAATCATATAGATTTTGGGCTAGCATATGGATTGAATATTTGGATTTCTTCCAAATCATATTTCTTAGAGATATGATTTGGGCCTTCCTTCATTGGGCTTTGTATTTTGCAGTTCAAGTTATTATACATTGTTTAATAGCCCCTTAATGTTGTTTGCATGTTTTTGCAAGAAGTAACATAAATTTTCCTGGGAGTTTGATATCTTGCTGAATTCTTTCATTTCTCTTTGCAAGATGGCCCTTCAAATTCTTCTGGGTGCATATTATGTATCAATTGGTTTCCCAACTGATGACCCCTTTAGGCATCCATGAACAGTTATGTCCCATCACATTAAATGAGGATTGGTAATCAAAGGGTTTTTATTGGTTGGGGGCTTTTCTTATTTCGAGCATATATTTATTTAAAAAGATACTAATGATGACCTTAGACTAACACGGAGTTTTATTTTTCTATAAAGGCCACTACCTTTCCCTTTGATCGGTTCTTTTTTCTTCCATTCAATTACCAATGTTAATCAACAATGAACAAATTATTTTATCTAAAGCTTCCTTTTGATTATTTTATCGAAATTTTGGTGCTTTATCTTCAGTCCTTCTAGGAAGTTTCTCCAGTGAGTTGTTGGAGTGTTTCGAGAGTTTGTTTGGTGTTTTTTGACTCTTTTGTTCTTTCGAGCATTAGCATCCCAGCTTGTTCTTTTTTTTATTGGGTTAGATGTACATCAGGGATTCCCATTTCCTTGAAGCAAAAGTAGTAGAGAATGTCTCTACTTGCACCTATATCTACTAGGATCATTTTGATTTTCTAGGATATGGAGCAATCCATCTCAAATGATGCTTCAATGCACAAGGGATGGGACTTTGTAGCCAATGTGGGCACGAGCTCACTTCTCTTAAAAGAGAGTGTTTCTTCTTTCTCAATGATTTCAACCACCAAGTTTACTTGGTTCAAGGAATAGATTTGTCATTGAAGTTGAGTGGTCTAGGGTATATACCCCATAATCACTAGCTCTTCCTTCTAGTGGCTAGCTCGATCGTTCAGTCTTGGTACATTAGCTTTGTACTCTTGTAAGTGTCCCCTCTTTAGTAGCCTTTCAATGGCTTTCTTGAGCTATAGACAATGCTTGGTGGTGTGGCCATGATCCCTGTGGAAGACACAGTACCTTCTGTCTTGATTCTATTGATTTAGTGGTTTGGGATCATCCACAATATACCTCTCTTTCTATATTGAAATCAAATCTACCCTGGGAGTGTTCAGGGGCTTGAAGGTTTCAATTCTCCTTGTTCGGTTTTTTCTTCTTTGTTTTACATTCGTGGAGTGGTTTTTTTTTCTCGGTGGGGTAGTGAGCTCCTTCTTGCTGGGAGGTTGCGAGCTTCTTGGCTACCTCAAATATTTCTACAACTGACTTAGGTAGCCTTACATGGAACTCTATTTTAAAACAAGTTGATTTGGTTCTATGTATGAGAATGCAAGGCCTCAACCATGCTAACCCCATCAATGTCATCATAAACTTTTTTGAACTTTTCAATATATGCTTCCAAGCTTTTCCCATGTTTTTGTTTGACATTAAACAAATCTCCCAGGTTTTTAACTAGCACACCCTCTATACCAATTCTAGACAAGAATTCCTTTTCAATTGCTATCCAATAGTAGATTGAACTTGGCTTTAGATTGGTAAACCAAGTGGTTGCCTTATCTCACAGGGTGTTGACAAAGGCCTTACATTTCATAGCCCCATCATTAGTTATGACCCCCATTGCATGTTCATAGTGGTATAGATGGTCCAAAGCCTTCCCCTTTCCTGTGTACAATAATAGTGTAGGAAGTTTGAAATTAGGATTTGGTGGAGCCATTCTTAGACTCTCCCTTCACATCTGAATGGCTTTAGCTGCCACTCTCTACTAACTAGTTTTCCTCTTACCTTGTTTGATAGCTCATGATTCTCGCTCTTTTGTGTAGAGGCTCCCCTTTCTAGAATCTATCTCTCGATGAGTGTACCGAGGTTGCCAGAATTGGGATCGGAAGTGGTAAGGTATGGCCTATCATGGCCATCCTCAGGTTAATTTGCCTTGTTCCATCACCATTGATTTTTCTTTTATTCTATGACTAATTCTTCTTCTAGTTGAAGGATTTTGGACTTGTCTTCATATTGTAGTCCATCTTCAGTTAGACCTCTGTAGAATTTGAGAGTTCTTCAAAGATCCTTGGCAGCTGAAGGTCTAGCTCCAGATGGTCCCAATCTTTGTTAATGCATCGGTGACCTGATAGTATTGTGTACTAGGACAATGACATAAATTAGTATGTATACATTTTGATGTTATATATGAGATTGATTTATTATATTTATTATTTCCATGAATAATATTATCTGTTTTTTGGTCATTAAGGACGTGACTTAATAGTATGGTAATAGATATATTATTCTAAATAGTCCATATTTGATTATTATTGTTAGAACAATAATAAATTAAGAACATTATGTAATCTGACTGATGATCATGTTTTATTGATCATTAATATGAGGTATTTAAGTTAGAGCATAGATACATGTTAGAGAATGATTAATTAGACATGACCCATAATGAGAATATCACATGGATTATGTCATAAGTACTTCTCATCTTTATAGTCATATTTAAGTCCTTTGACTTGATATCATCATGGATTCCTATGTGAGGAATTCTATATCTTGATCTAGTCAAACTTTATCTTTAACCGGATGACTGTAGGCTTTAGTTGGACATAGTATGAACCATATAGAGAAATGTGAATGAAAAAAGGGGGGATTTACCCCACTCATTTTGAGTGAAATATCAATGGACCCTTTTGATGATTTAAACTATGAAATGCATGGCTCTTCTTCGAATGAACTAACAAAGAGTTATTAGTATTATTTTTTGGACAGTTTAATTAGGGATTAAGAAACGAATAATTAAGCTATATAAGGATGACTTAATCTATACCTTATGCTTAATCCGTATATTGTGTGACAAAGGGATTAAATATTTAACTCTAAAATAGGTTAAAATCGGACCTATGATTTCACTTAACTTGGATAGTAATAATGTCTTGTTAGAGACCGCTAATGACTTGTGGGCTTAAACTCGTTACAAATGTTATGTGAATCTATAAGGTCACACACTAAAGGGAGTAATCACTGAATTTTTCTAATGAATTGGAAATTTATGTCAAGATTTATTGAATTATGATTTCAATGCAATTAACTGATTTTCTTTTTAATAAGAATTTAAAAGGAAAGTTAAAATACATTTTGATGAGATCATAAAATTTTAAAATTATTTTGAATAATTTTCAGAATTAATTAGATTTCCTAATTGTTGGAAATTTCATCTTTTTAAAAGTATAAATAGAAAAGAATAAGGCTACTAGGGTATCAATATGTTTTTAACCTATCTGATAAATAAATAAAAAAACCCTAGCCGCTGTCGTTATTCTTTTGTCTCTAAAAAATTCCGACAAAGTTTTCTTTGTTCTACTGAATATTCGATTCAGAAGTTTTGGGTCTAGCAAAGCTGCATCAGTCCGTGAAAGCCTTGTTGTGTGGATACTAGTGGATGACGTTAAAAGGCAGTGGCTAGGTTTGGAGAAATCAAAGCTTTTCGTTACGTACCAACTCCGAAAAGTTATGATCTTCTTTTTATTGGTTTTGCATAATGTGCTTGAACAATGGATCAGGTTACGGGAAAAATTTTCTTATTTTTCTGCTGCTGTGTGACAGAACGTGACCTTGTTTTGAATAGTCACCAAAGTAGTGGATTCTATCCTTGGAATCTAGATTTGATGAACCTTATAGACAGTTGAAGTAGAAAACCTTGTTCGCTTTTTCCTTGCTCCCTTTCCTTTTCTAGATTTTCTCAGTATTGTCTCTGACGAAAGAAGATGGAGATGAAAGGAAGAACAAATTTTCTTGATTATGAGTTGAGGATGAAGAGATGAATTAATTGATCTTTTGAAGAGAATGTTGCTCTAAAAAATGCCCAGAAATCTGTTGTTCCCAGTACTAGTATGAACTAAAGAAGTAAGGAAAATCTGAGATCTGGTAGGCCTAATTTGAGTATCTCCAAAGATGCTTGTCGTAACACAAAGAAGGAGAGTGTCTCAAGAAATATACTCTGACTATCAAGTTAGAGAATATCTCTGAATAAGATTTGCCAGAATGAAAGTTGAAAGGAGAGAGTTTAAGAGCTAGTTATATAAAAGAGAAATGGAACTTACCTTCCCTTTACATGAAAACCTCTATTTATACTCGTCGGCATATCGTTATTTTGGCAAGTGGTCCCAAGAAGTAGGTACTATCCTTGCAAATGCTATCTAATAGACTGTCCGATTGTTTTAATGTAGAGTGATGATTTTGATTTTGTTAGTTACATAAATGTCCTCGCATTTAATTATGAGTACAAGTCAATAGTCACACGACTGAGTGTCATGTTATCTTCCTTGAACGATATGGTCACTTTACCTTTTAATGGTGGCATTGATCTTGCTTCCTACAATTATTCTCGTAGTTAGTGGGGAAGCCAAAGAAACCAATTGATTTCCTTGAACTTCATTGATTGCAGCGAGATTCATTGATTCCCGCGAGCTTCATCCGATCTCACACATCTCGCGGATTGCTCGTTTTATTTCCTCTTCTCAACATATGTTGCAAGTTGTCCCATCTTGATAATCTTAAACAAGATAAAGATTTACTTTGCTCGGTCCCCAAAACTTATGGGTACGATCTCTATCTTAGAATCATACTGATTTTGGGCCAACTATTAGATTGGGTATCTGGATTTCTTCCAAATTATATTTCTTAGACATATGACTAGGGTCTTCCTTCGTTACTCCTTGTATCTCGCAGCCCAAGTTATTATACATCATTCACCTTCCTACCCCATTAACCATAAACCAACAGGAATCGCCACTCCCTTATCTGAAACAGAAGCAGAGCTGAGGGCTCTGTGGCCGCATGGAGTTGCTCCCCCAGGCAGCCAAAATTGCTGCTGCTGGTCCTATTTAGGGTTTCTGTATATGCCCTAAAATTTTGCAATCTGACCATAAAAAATATATATTTATATTTAGTGATTAAAAAGAAAGAGAGAAAGCAAGGTCACCATCACTGGAGACAGCGCTCACAATAAAAGATAGGGAATGAAAGCTGGGTGTATATAAATTTGGCTTGAGCATTCTAACTGAGAGTTGTGGTTGTGGTTAGGTTAACCTTGTGAGTAGTTTTCTCCCTTGTCGGCACTTATTATGGCTTGAGCTATCCTTTTCATGCATTACAGAGATGCCAAAGAGGAGGAAAAAAAAAAAAAACCCCTTAAAAAAAAAGAAAAAGAAATCTCTGCATCATCAACTCTTTCACTTTCAGTCTCTGCAGAAAGCAGCAAATGCGAATTAAGTTTTTTGTGACATCATTGCGGTACGTGAACAGTTAGTTCCAATGATAATATATGTATTTCTCACTCCTGATTTGCTGAATTTTTCTTCTTTTTTTTCACTTTATTTATTTTTTCCTTTTGGCAATTTTTGAGGAAAGAAAATCTTGAATGCGACTTGTGATAAATGATGAGTTCCATTTCTACTTTCCCAGGGTCTGCAATGGCACCGCCTTTTAGGCCAAATAGATCACTACTTGTTCTTTCGCTTTGCTAATTAATTTCCCTTGTTTTTTTTCGGGCCAGCAAAATATATATATGCCAGACAAACGGGTGAACTTAATTTATCTTGTACATATTCTTGTTCATGTGCTGCTTGAATATTCTTGATTTCTTTGAGCTGTGTATTTCTTGTTTATATTCTTGCATAGTTTTTTCTTGTTTTGCTATACATAAATATTTTTTTGCGTTTTGCCATTTAAACATGGAAGTTTCATATATCTATCTATGAATGGTTATTTTCTTGTATTAATTCAATTTTTGCTCTGAACATATAATTAAAGGTGGTATGGCATGCCTTGTAATTAACATAAGGCCTATCTTGGTTTGTTCTCGGATCCCATCCTTGAGTTGTTGAGTTGTTGCTTTGGTGGTTAACAGTACCGCAAAGTTCCGTGTATATGGACATGATACTGCATGTGAGGACCGGTTACTCGACAAATTTACCATTAGAAGAAAGTTTGGGATGAAATGACAGATAAGGTGCCTGGGGCCTTTTTTTTTTAGCATGTTTGAATTTTATGGTAAAGTCTGATATTGAGTAGATATATATTCTCAATAAATCTCTTTATCCATACTTATCAAGTCAAGTTAATAATTTGTGAGATTAAGGCTTTGTGATTTTTTTTTTTCGAATGCAATTTAAGGAGTCCATTTATAGTGAATATATCAGATTTTCTTGAATCTTATACTCATTACACGTTGCCCAATTAATACAATGATAATTCTTCAATACATGAGAGTAAAACTAAAACTGCTTTATCAATTGAATAAAATTTATTGAACAACAATTGATAAAATTGACTACAAAGAATTTTGAGGGAGAAATATTACTCCTATTTTACCTTCCACACACCCTAATTAAGGGCTATAGAATTCAAGAAGCAGGCCGCAGGGAACATAGCTCAACTGGTTCAGCCCCCAGGGGCATAGTTCAACTGGTTCAAGGTTACGAGGGAGAATACCTCTCCACTTCGCTCAACGCAGCAACGTGGGTTCGATTCTTGTCTAGAGTATAAAAATGTTAGATTCTTGTTTATAGTATAAAAATGTTAGTATGAGTTCGGACCTTGTCAGCGAAAGTTAATGGACAGACTCTTGAACCCTATCTAATTGATACATATCCCTCAATTTATATCCTTATGAAATCTTGGGTGTGAGATCGTGAGGGTTCCTTCGGGTTGGGTGTATCAACTTTTATAGAATTCAAGAAGCAAATAAATTCTTATTGCCAAGTACTTAATTTATGCATGCCTTTAATAAAAGAATAAGACACATGTACAGCACTATATCAACTGAACTATTACTAGTAGTACGCACTAATAGTATAGAAGCAATTAAAACTCCATTAATTAATTAATGCGAACACGTAGGTAATAAAAGAAGTCATGAAGACCAGCGTTATTTTGATCCTTCTGGGATTTCCCAATTGGGATGCAGAGAGTTCTTGGGAGCACCAAAACTAAACTCACCAACGTGGGGACTCGAAGACCCAAACAGCCTCGTTTCTCCAAAGATAAATATAACACACTCGTGCGCTCTTGAGAAGTGCGAAAGCAATTCAGCCACAGTCAAAGGAAACCGCCTTGGTTTTATAAGTCCCATACAATGCTTTCCCCCTTTTTCTTTTTCCAAATTTGAATTCATATCAAGATGCAAACAAAGAATTTCTTATCCCGATTTACCCTCGATTAGCAGTACTCCTAATATCTTTAAACAACTCATGTGAAGTTTTATGAATAAAATGAATTAAAATACAAGAAGATCAAAGATATAAGAAATCTAATAAAAGATAAAGGTTAACCAATTAACAAGAATAGTAGGATAATCAGACGGGACAAAGAATAATTGATAAAAGATGATTTGATAAGTATATATATATATGTATAAATCCTTAAAATATTAATATAGGCTCAAATTATGAGTAACGCGGTAAACTTTTATTCATTAAATCTATTATAATATACAATATTATAGTCATTTTACTAAAAAAATGTCAGCTAAATTTATGAGAGTGTTCCAAATAAGATATTTACATAATTTGGAAGAATCACATTAAATGACTTTTGAAATTACTTTATTAAAATTATCTCAATATAGTTTTATAATATCAAATATTACTTTAAAAATGATTTGAAAATATTATATTATGCGTACAATCTTTATCCAATTTTAAATAACATCAGTACATTCGTGTCTAAGCATTACTGACGATTATCCTGCTTAGAAAATCTATGATGTTTCTATTAAAATTAAGTTACTAACGTTATTAGTCTATGGATCTCACATCAAAATTAATGACCTAGGTTTTGTTGAAGGATCTACTTATAATATCTTATATCTGCAGAAATCTAAGACTTTAGTAGTCGTGGTCGTGGTAATGTCTTTTTCCAACCTGAACTTGTATGCCTCGAACCACGCCAATGCAAGTAAAAAAGTGCAAGTATACCATCAAGTCAAAATACAGGCTCTACCATTGACAATATTAATATTGATCCTAACATAAAACTGCACACGTAATTCCGTAGCAACCAAGCTCTGGCAATTCTATTAGTATATATATTATTGGTGTTGTACATTAATTTGAAGCATTTTTATATCACTCCTCTATTGAGATTAAATGTCTCATTTTTTACTTGATATTTGACATATTGACAAATCAAAGATCATATAAAAATAAAAGTTTTTCAAAAGTGTCTGAGTTTGTTTTATATACAGAGAGAAAGAGAGATTTTTATGTGCTCATTTAGCATTTATGTTCCGACGATCAATCATTAAAAGAATTATTGTTTAAAAAGAAAAAATAAATTCATTTATAAAAAATTATATATGTATTTCATAAATCAAACTCTAAAATCTAATCCTTAAATGTATTTGATCAAATTTTTATTTTTTTCTTAAAAAAAAAGATAAATAACCGTTGAGTTTTATAAAGTTAATTTAACCCTCCAAAAGGTGAGCTCCATTGTTTCTCTTATCGACACAATTGTCCAAACTATAATATGTAACTGTTAAAACTTAGATAGACACTTAATTCCTTTAAAAAAATAATATTATTTTCTATAAAAAAATTATTTTCAAATTTTAAAATTTGATAAGTTTCTTTAAAGTTTAATTTATCCTTCTTAGGATTTTAATTTATAAAATATATTAAAAAATAAAATTAATTTTCAATCCAAATTTTAATATTTTTTCACTCTAACTTAAATAATTTTACCTACCATATCATTTCTGATTATATGTATATTTAAATTACATCACTCAATTTTAATATTAACTTTCAAAATTTGACTTTTGAAATTGAATAGGCTTAACAAAAGATTTCCACTAGGGTGACGCGGCAGATAGAGATTGGCTTCCTAAATTTTGTGGTCCCTATTGCACAAATTAAAACCTAAACATTAAACCTCTATCTCATTCTTTGTCTCTTTTTAATTTTTATTTGTATCCCATTCAATTTTCTTTTTGTCAAATGCTTCCTCTATATTTTTTTTCTTCCTTAAAATGGATAGGCATTAAATATAAAAAATTGTCACATCATGACACTTATGAGACAGAATATGGGTAGAGAAGATCGACCTTTAGTTGTGGTATTATTATACATCTTTCCCTTGTTATTTTGATCATTACTGCTCCTCTTGAATTTCTTCCACCATCAACACGCTGAAAACAAGGATCCTCCAGATTTAATTAAAACGGGGTAAAGAGTACTAATACTGGAGAAATCCTTGACCACCACAATATTGCAATACCTCAGAAAGTTATCTCTCGAATTCGTCCTTCTTGGATGATGATGACCTTAAATGCAAATACTATACCATATCAAAATGGACTGTTCATCTGTTTGGCCCTCATCATTCCTTTTGTCCTATAACAGTATATGACCCTCACCCCACCCCACCCAAGAAAGTCCAGAAACTACTAAGAGATAACATAATGTTGATTGGATCTCTTTCTTTTTGCTCACTGTGACAGATAATGGGTTAGGAGTTAGTGAAGGATCTAGGTTCCTTATAATAATAATATACATTTATGCATGGGGTACAATTATGAAGAAGTTTTTGGCATTGTGAATCAAGACATTAGTCAGGGACTCTCAAGGTCAAAAAAAGTTACTCCTCCCATCATTGAATTTTTTGATGAAGTTCACGGTTTTTTTTCTCAAAGATAATAATCCCTATTTTTGTCTTGGAACAAAATTAAATTAAGCAACTACTACAATTAAATTCATGTGTTATACTAAGATACTCTAAAATAGGTTTATGTTTGTGAGAAATACTTGGGTTTTTGTTAATTTGGTGGTTATTGGGTCATAAACAAACCATGTACGTAATAAATTTGTTATATAGAGCTATTCATGAGTTCAAGCTTGACTTCCATTTTCATGGTTTCACTCTTGGAATTCCACAACCTGAATGGGATGTTATATCAAAAAATTGACAATCCATGATGAAACAAATTAATGGAATTCCACCATCAGGTGGTAAATGCTGTTGTTCGGGGGGGGGGGGGTATCATGAGTTTTACTCGGTTAATTAAGTAGGAGTTCTTGACTACTGCATGTATAGTGAAAGGTAGGGTGTGGTAATCATGTAATTATAAGGAAAGGCCTCGAAAATCAAATTCTATATCATCCATTTCCTATCTGTTGCAGTACAGGATAAAATTCACATCTCCATCACACTAGTACTGTGTCCTCATCATGTATATATCCTTCACAAGAATTACCTACTGATTTAATAACTGTCTTCAAAAAGAGTACTATTTTAACTGCATTCAAGTAACTACTGTTAATAAAATTTTCTGTGAAATTAGTACTACGGAAACTTCTTCACTCTAATTTTTAATTTAATCTATCTTGATGATGGAGCCCACAACTGAAGTCTGATAATTATGAAACAACTGATTCCATATAGCCTATAGTAGTGTTAGAATTTCTCTACAGGTGAATTGTACCTCTGAGATGGTCTTTGGCTTTTCTTCCTTTATTGTTTTGTTATCTCTCACCTATACACTGCTTCATTGATTTGCTCCTTTGCAGCCTTTCAAGTGGGTAAAAAAATTTTCTTGATTTCCCAGACACTAATTATAGAAGCCCTATGTTCTATCACTATCGTCAAAGTTTTTTTATCTCTTTCCTCCTCACTATTCCCCCTTCTCCTCGACATACTACTACTTACTCTTCTCTCTCTTCCCCTCTCTCTCTCTCTCTCTCCCCCCTTAGCCTTCCTTCTGTGAGATACAAATATATATGAACACAAGAAAACTTAAGATTCTGGCAGCCAAACAAGTTGATACAAGTACTTGCAGCTTTGACCGAATTACATTCATGATGACAGAGCCCAGCTCATGCTACTACAATTTCTTCACTGCAGCTGGATCATGGCCTCTCCAATATCCTCACTACTACTCTCAATATGACTCATCATCCAATCCATTAATTTCCTCCAACAATAACGACATAGGACCAATTCATAATAATATTGAGTCCTCAGCCATTAGTTCATCACCTCCAGCTGTTAGGGAAGCCCTTCCCCTTCTGCATAACCTAAGTATTACAAAAAGTTCATGCAAATATGCCCTGGGAGATGACAAAAACAGCTCCAAAAGTGATCAAAGCAGCAATATTAATGCTGAGGATGATTGTGTTATTGTAGCCCTACGTATAGGGCTTCCAAGCCCTAGTTCTGATTCTTCTTCCTCTTCTTCTTCTAATAGGGAGATTTCCTGCAGCCAGAAGGCACAAAGCGTTGATGTATTCTCAGGGTTGCCATTGAACAGCCTCAACAAAGGCCAATATTGGATTCCTACAGCTAACCAGATTCTCATTGGCCCGACACAGTTCTCGTGTCCTGTTTGCTTCAAGACTTTCAACAGATACAATAACTTACAGGTATAAATTTCAAGATTTCTCTTTTCTATACTCTGCTATTTTTTATATATATTTTAACCAATTGAATTAGAAAATAGGTTTTTTAAATTGTCTGCCTAAGAGTTTAAACCTTCAATTAATTACCCGCTATAACTAATGTGAAATGAAACTTTATTAGAACACTTAATTTTAGTTAGTTAATACTTATCTGGAACTTATGAGCTTGTAAATACCACTCTGGACGGTTATATGCACTTTTCTTATTTTAGTTACATTGTAAAAACAATTAACGGAAAAAAAAACTTTTTTACATGAATTTTATTGCTAAGCTCAAGGTATATATAGTCAGATTTCCCCTTAATTCTTTTTGTAAGCTGCTCCCTCATTCTTTTGTAAATGGTTTGGGGTTTTATCAGTACTAGAAATGGCTGAACAAGGAAAAATAATTAATTTCAAATCATACCTTAAAAAGTGTGTAGTAATTCTTTTTCGTTAGTAGTACTATTCACATTGGTCAGTCACTAACGCTATGTTTATGTGTGATCATAGATTTTTCCAACTATTAAATGTATGGAATTGTAAGACTCACTTTTTCCCAGACACAGTGACTCCATGTAGAAAGTCGACACTTTGGAGAAATATTAAATCACTTTTATCATAGATTCTTGTCTTCTTTATATACACAGAGACAAACCTCCTCATGAATTCCTCTTGTTTCCTGTTCTCTTCACCCTCTGCACTGGTGTTTGACATGTTGTTTATGCATATTAATTGATCATCTCAAACAATTCAAAAATCTCCACACAATTTCCCTTTTTTCTTTTTATACTCCCTCCAATATACAATATAAGTCATTTGCAACCATTTCACATAGATTAAGGAGTATTAAATGCAGTTGTGTTATGTCAAAAATACCTATTTTCTCACCCCTTCATAATTACATTTCTCTTTCTTTGTAATAAATGAACGAGTATATCAATGGAGGGTAAAAATGAAAAAAAACATCATAATGATACATTGATAATTGTAAAATGACTTATATTGTGGGACAAAGAAAACACCCTAAAACGTTCGATATTTTGTCTAGATAGGCGAGAGCAAGAATCCTAGAGAATTTGTTTATTTTCTTAATTCTTCTTCCCCCCCCCCCCCCCGGGTCAAAACACCATCCTTTTCAAGTTTCAAGCTACAGAAAATTGCATTTCAGTAGTAGTGGTAGTAATATATAATGATGTATTTTCTTCAATAAACAGTTGAAAGATTTCAAGTTTACCAATGATTCAGAAGGCTTTTATTATGCCAACTTCAGAATGAAACATAAATTAACTGAACTGTTAGGATCAATCCCTGAGAAATTAGACAATAACAAAAATAATAACAGAATTTGTAGAGAAAATAAGAACACAAAGGAGATTTACGTGGTTCGGTCAATTTGACCTACGTCCACGGGTGAAGAGGAGCAAAGTATTATTAATATGAAGAAGGATAGGTATTGGAGAAATACCTCACAAACCCTAAAAGGGAAGAGAGAACTCAAGAGTATACAAAATACCTTTTGGTTGGTACATCTTGGTACCCCTAGGTACACCTTAATTAAAAACTCTTAACTCCTATTTATAATACTCAAGGAAGGCAAAACTCTCTTCCATAACCAATATGGGATAAACAAACTCTTCATAAACCATATAGGATAAAGCCACTGCTAACAAATCATAAACCATGTAGGATATAGACACTCTTAACAAATCCTAAACCATATAGGATAAAGGCATTCCTAACATGAACTAACTGTTCTTATGTCAGATCCTGAACCCTTTATTTCTGGTCTTACGCACATTCTCCTGAGCTAATTAGATTATGGATGGTAGTAGGAATTAATTAGCCTTCTACTACTTCTCTGACTCAATTAATCAATCAACAAGAACATTAACTTGAAAGATAAGGAACATTATGTATTTTTTTTCCTCCCCCCACTTCTAACCCTCAACTATCCAAGTTGTGGTTAGACTTCCACCAACAAAACAGAGATACAACTCCCCCCATCCCTATTTAAGCCATTTATAGTGTTTTTGTTTAAAATAAGAGAAAAATATTAAGAAAGAAAAAAGTGTTTTATAAAGAAAATGGATAATATTGAAAAAAATGAATAAAATATTGATTAGAGTACTTCAAAATGGGAAAAAAATGGACGTTAATATAATGATTTATAAATATTGACAGAGGGAGCACTATTTATTTATCTATTTTTTATCTTTTATATTACCAAAACCATAGCCTATTCGTTATCACCAAGAAAGTATAAGAAATAAACAAATAAATAAGGATGAAAGACCCGGTTTCAACTACCAAAGTCCAAATATATTAATGTCCTAGTAAATTATAATTAAGCTTCAATCATGAAAGTGTAGAAAATATTGTATGCATAGTCATTATTTTTAACTGGATTGCTGTAAAGGGCTTTCTGCATTTTTCAACAGGATTCTTTATATGAAATTTACCAAAGAATTTAATCCACAGTTTTTTTTGGTGCAAAAACCTTCGGGAAAACTATATATATGGGGTCTTGGATTAGTTTTTGGATTCAGACGGTCTATAATTAATTCATTGACTTTTCAATTGATCCTAGAAGTTCCCCAAAAACAAGCTTTAATACTTATGTTTTTGTTTCAACTACAATTCTCATATTCAAGGTTTACCTTTTCTCAACTACTACTTCTTTCTCTGCACATATTGTTGTTTACATTTTCACATTGTAGACTTTCCCTTTTTACTCTTTCCCTAGAGAAATTATTCGAAGACTCTATGCACCTGCACTTTCTTCAGATGAGAAGTTGACCTATAAAATTAATATTACCTCCTCTAAAACCAAATATAGGCGTCCCATGATGAAGAAGGTCGTAGGCCCCCTCATTCTCCATTAGTTCGTCGTAGTTCCAAATTGAGGAATATAATAATTCCAAATACTTGCCACTTTCTAATCTTCTTGAGCTATGTTTTTCGTTTATATTCTTGACAAGGTAGTTAGAAACTGCTTGTTTTATACCTCGAACTTCAAATACATCAATTTTTTTAGTTCGAAAAGGTTTCTCAATTTGTGTTGGTAGTATCATTTGACACCCCCCGCCCCCAAATTTTCTTCTTTTTAATGCCTGCTTCATATGTAATGAATCCCCCAGTTCTGTAGAAAAAGAAATTGCAACATAGATATATTAAAAGCAAAATTGCTTTGTCCACATGTTAAATATTGAAAGAAGAATTGATTCAACCATATCTCCCAACTGTATATCTGAATGTTGTGGTTTTAGTCATTGCTATACATTACGAATAAAACATGTGAAATTGGTTCCATTTGTCTCATAGTAAAGATATAGTTTATATAGTTTTGAGTACTTTTTAATTAAACCAAAGCTTATCGCGTGAATTAAGAATAGCATGTTCACAGACAAGCAATAAGACTCAGTTTCTATATATCAAACTAAGCTCGATGGCTAGATTCAATGTGTATGGCTGTGTAGAGTCCTTGCATTTTACATAAGTCTATTCTTATTGTCAAATATTATTTCAAGCTACATTAATTAACTACAATTAGGAGTCAAAATTTTGATGGGTTGACCTATTGACTCAATACAGTTATACGTGCATGTCGTGAGCCTAATTGAATTTCCTTTTATGGAATGAGACCATATGAATATGGATGATCTTAATTTATAATAAAATTTTTGTAGATGCACATGTGGGGACATGGATCGCAATACAGAAAAGGGCCAGAATCGTTAAGAGGAGCTCAGCCTACTGCAATGCTAAAGTTGCCATGCTATTGCTGTGCACCAGGTTGCAAGCACAACATCGATCATCCAAGAGCAAGGCCACTTAAAGATTTCAGAACCCTCCAAACTCATTACAAGAGGAAGCACGGGAGCAAGCCATTCACGTGTAGAAAATGTGCTAAGCCTTTTGCTGTAAAGGGCGATTGGAGAACCCATGAAAAGAACTGTGGGAAGATCTGGTATTGCATTTGCGGTTCTGATTTCAAGCACAAAAGGTCTCTGAAAGACCATGTAAAGGCCTTTGGTCAAGGTCATGGAGCCTTAGGAATTCAAATTTCTGAAGAGGAATCCGAGTCAACGTCTGAGGTTGACCAAGATATAGGGTTTATAAATTCCCCAGTAATTTGATATTCACGATGGACCGGTAACTACTGTCATTAATTATATATGGTTTTTTGATTGTAGAGAATTAAGGTCTAGATCTGATCAGGGTTTGGTTTGCTCGCTAGATTTATGTGGACGTGTGCAAGTGCAGCATTTTCTCATGTATAAAGTGGTTCATCCTCATGTAGAGATCGATGATCTCAATTGTTTCCAATCTGGGAGCACATAATATTTTTGAAGGAAACTTTTATTTGATTGAGATTTATTTTTCAAACTTGTGATTTGGTATTGCATTTTCATCAGTTTTGATCTTGATCGATGTTCACGATTAATTTGTTGTCACTTTCAACATAATCGATCAAATTATTCCAAATGCAGCTTTATTAGGCAGAGTTTTGAGCGAGATAACCATAAATTCTAACTATATATATACAGTACCTCTCTCATTTAGCGGGCGGAGACTTGGACCACCATCCTTGATACCACAATAAATTTTTTAGTTAGAAGTTTTGACTTATAAGGAGAGGTGGAATTTTAATCCTTTTTGACACTGCATAGCCTGTTATGACAATTTTTTGCTTATACTGAATAAGATTTTCATGATGTGGTTTGGGATCCAAATGGAGAAGGGTGCACTAAATTATTGGAATGATGTGGTGCAACAGTTGTCCTTCTTGTAACTTATAAACTCTCTCTATATATCCCTATTATATATTAATAAAAAAAATTTATGTGTATCCCTAAAATATCACATCCATCTAAGTTTTACTTTATAAATATATTTACAAAAGCTTTTTTAAGATAACATAAAGTAACACACATCATCTAATAGAATTGAGAGCTCAATAATGTTGTTATAGTTTTTTCCCCTTGTTTATCCAATTCTCTTATTTATAAATAATTGCTTTTATCTTTCTATGTGAAAGCTCCTATTTAAGATGAGCAATCATTTAATCATAATTATTTGTCAAATTGTTAAATTTCATCTCCAAACTTTTTTATCTTTTAAGGTAGGACTCTAGTATCTTTAACATCATATAGATCTCAAACTATTTTTGAGACACACGAAAAGTTCTTTTAGCCTTAAAAATATATTCTCCAAGATAAGTTAAAGGGTTTTTTTTTTTATTTTTCCACAAGGCAAACTAGTAGGAGCAAATATGGAACTTTGTTTCTCAATCCTTAAAAAGAAATTGTCGCTTTTGCTCAAAATCAAACCTAGGTTATCCTAGGTGGAACCATCAATGGATATGCCGCTTGGTAATATACACAAACTTATTAGTAGGGAAGGAAAATTGGTGTATTTGGTCTCCCAAATATTTTTATTTGATGGTCAAAATTCCTTTTCTCTTTTCTCAACTTTTTAAAGTACCTAAAATATTTTCATTTAGTGATTAAGAACCTTTCCAACCATTTTCCCAGCAAGTCAACCATTTTATTATTGGATAATAATTTAAATAGGGGTAAAATGGGTATTTTATATCCTCTCTCTACTTCTGTTGTCTTCTTCCTCCTCACAGCCACCGATAGCACTGCAGCAAGACAATTCTAGTTAAAAATCTTCTTCGTTCTGCTTCCTCTAGCTTGGGCTTATCATCTATTCCATAAATTCTTTTCATTTTTTTTTTCTTCTTAGAAGATCAACCAAATTCTTGAAACTTCTCCTAGATAAAAGGACCTTTTTTTTAATGTATTCGAGAATCGGATTGGAATGCAATAAGAAAGAATTCAAAATTTGGTGTAGAATTGAGAGCCAAACTAGGCTCTAAAATGTATATGCTATTCAAGCTCCTGATCATTGGTGGGGAGATCATTGATAAAAAGGAGAGTCGGAAAAAGAAAGATAAAGTGGGTTTTTTTCTTCTATTTTTCTAGGTTAAGGAAAGGATTTAGTTACAAATTCTCTCTCAGAACTTCTCATCTTTGATTGTCATTCATTCACTTCCTGCTGAATTGACTCTTACGGTATGATTTTGGTTTCCCTTTCTTTTTTGGTTTAGATGTTTCATGAAATTCCTTTTTATTCAACCAAAGTTTTAATTAATAGTTGATTTTTTTTAGGGTGCGGATAAATGCACCCCCAAATTTATTAAGTGCACCCCCAAAATTAAACTAATCAAAATGAGTTAAGTGGAAAAGACACTAATGACCTCTTAAAAAAAAAACCTGTTTTTGCAGCAGCGAAGTGTTGTTGCTGCAGGTAGCAGTCCGGCAGAGGGCGAGCGGCGGCGGTAGCTGGGCACAATAGCAGGAGGTGGCAGCAGCTAGGCAGGCTACGGCAGCGGCTTTCATTAGGTGGTTGCTGCGCTGGAAGAAGAAAGAGAGAAAGAGGGAAGAAGAAAAGAGAGAAAGACGGGGATTTTTTGCAGTAGCAGCGAAGTGCTGTTGCTGCAGGCAGCGGTCCGGTAGAGGTCGAGCGGCGGCGGCGGCGGCTAGGAAGCTGCGATTGCGGCTTTCAGGCGGCAGCGATGGGGCAGCTCGCTGGAATAAGAAAGAGAGAAAGAGGGAAGAACAAAAGAGAAAGATGAGTGTTTTTTTAAGTTTGATATTTTAATAATTTAAAGGGGTGTATTTGATTCTTTTGGAGGTGTATTTAACATTCAAAATTGGCTTGTGATTAATTTTGAGTAGAACAGAGAAACTAATGGATACAATTGAAGCACAAGCATCACAAGCTGTAGCCATGGCTAAGGAGATTACATCAGAGACCAACAAAGTCGATTTTGCCAAATTCGAGTGCTACAGAATTGTTGATTGACCAGAGTGCAGTAAGGCATGCATAATTACAACGGTGCGAGAGAGGTTCCAAAGATAATGGATTTGTGGGCTGTTGTAGGAATTAAATCAAGTCTTATCTTTTAAAATTTAATGGGCCACATGTCTATGCTGGATAGATATCCAAATCCGTGGTCTCTTTTATTATGTCCTAGTTAGGTTTAGGGCCAAATTGTTATTAAATATTATTATGTTATTGTCTGGTGTTTGGTGTTTTGAGAAAACCTCTGTCATCGCCTTGAGTTTGATATTATAGAATTAGTTCTGTTCTTGGTTTTTGTCCATTCTTTCATTGATTAGTTGTCACTTATCTTTTATCTTGTGTTTTTCGTTTGATTTATTCCTACATTATTTATTAGAGCCTTGTGAGATCCTCTTGAAAAAAATTAAACCATAGATAATACATATTTTTTACATAAATGTCTTGTTTTATCTTTGATGGTAAAAATAATTTTGAAGCATGGAGCAGACAGATGGAAGATTTTTTCTTTGTTATTGGAATTTGGCCTATTGTTGATAAAGGCTTTGAAGAACCTCAAGATGATAGAAAATTGACAGTCGAGGAAATCAAGCAGTTGGAGAAAAATGGGCATATGGATCATGTAGCTCGTCACTACCTCAACACCAAAGTCCAGTTGCATGTATTTAACAAATTTATGCATGCAAAGACAACAAAGGAGGCTAGGACAATTTTGGTGAATTCAAATCGAGATTCCGCAGATGTGAAAAAGGTGAAACTACAGGAATTCAAGAGACAATATGAATTGGTATAGATAAAACCTACAAAGTCTGTAAAAGAATTTTTTGGTAGAATTAATGATATCATCAATGGTATGCAAATCAACGGTGAAACATTAGAGGAAGTAAAAATCATAGAAAAAATTCTACGGTTCCTAAGTTCGAAATTCCATACCAAGAAGACGGTTCCTAAGGCAACCAAAGATTTAAATACAGTGAGACTTTGATGACTTGGATTGTGAATTGATGACTTATGAGATGTCCCTGAATCAACATAGTAGATACAGCAACAAAGAAGGCACTGCAGGCCATGGTTGTTTAGGCAAAAGAAAAACAGAGGCTTCAAATGGTACAGATACAAACCAACGGGGCCAGAATTTTAGAGGTAGAGGACGTGGTAGTAGAGGTAATTTCAGAGGCCATAGTAGAGGTAATTTTAATTATCAGTAGAATAATAATAATAATAATAATATATGTGAGCAGCAAAATAATAATTACCAAAAGCGTGATAGATCTAATATTCAGTGCCATAATTATGGTAAGATGGGGCATTATAGACTTGAATGTTATGCTACGGTGGTTAAAAGTAGTAATGATAAACATAAAACTATTTTATTTTCTAGTGCTATTGGTTTATTGACTCTGGTTGTAGTAATCATATATGTGGTAACAAAGAGCTATTTTCTGAATTGGATGAATCTTTTTGGAGTTTTGTAAAGTTTGGAAATAATGAAAGGGTGCAGGTTGTTGGTAAAGGAAAAATTGGTATTACATTGAATGATGGGTCTTCTAATTTTATATCTGATATGTATTACGTGCCACGTTTGTGCCATAATTTATTGAGTCTTAGACAGTTGTCTGGAGAGGGCTTTAGTTGGAATTTTACATATGGTGAAGGTAATATTACTAATGATAATTTAAGACTAATAGCAAAGGTAAAGATGAACCATAGAGGTTTGTGGCCTCTTTCTCTTAACTGTGGTGATTTACCTTGCTTTAGTTCTATAGACTTCGATGACACTTGGCTATGGCATATGCATTTTGGGCACCTGAATTTTGGGAGTTTGAAACTTCTTGCAAGGAAAAACTTTTTTTTCTGGGCTACCATTTATTAATTATCTTGATAAAAAATGTGAATTTTGTATTTTGGGAAAAATGCATAGCAATCCTTTTCAAAGAGGCAAGGCTTGTAGGACTCATAAATCGTTGTAGTTGATTCATTCAGATTTGTGCTCAGTTGAGGTTCCTTCTAATGGAGGTAATAAGTATTTTATTACTTGCATTGATGATTTTAGCAAGAAGACTTGGGTGTATTTTCTGAAAAATAAATTTGATTCTGTCCTCATTGGTAATGATAATGATGTATCTAATGAAGATATTGTGAATTTTGCATTGTTTGCAGATTGTGATCCCGTTACCTTTGAGGAGGCTGCTAAAGAAGATCACGGGTAAGCGCAATGGATGAAGAGATTCATGCCATTGAGAAAAATGATACATGGGTGTTGACCACTTTACCTCCAACAAAGAAGCCAATTGGAGTAAAGTGGGTATACAAGACCAAGTACAAGCCAAATGGAGAGATAGATAGCTACAAAGCGAGGTTGATTATGAAAGAGTATAAACAGAAGGCAAAGCATTGATTATTTTGAGGTTTTTGCACCAGTTGCCAGACTTGATGCGGTGCGTGTGATTATTTCTCTAGCTGCTAATAATTGTTGGAAGATTTATCGAATGGACATGAAATCGGCTTTCTTGAATGCTATTCTTAAAAAAGAGGTGTATGTTGAGCAGCCTGCAAGATATGTGAAAAGGAGTCACACAGATAAGGTGTACAGGTTAAAGAAAGCAATATGGCTTGAAGCCAGCACCTAGAGCTTGGTATGCTCAAATTGATACTTATTTTATTGAGCATGGTTTTCAAAGATGCCTATATGAGCATATTTTGTATGTTAAATTTAATCCAAGTGGAGATATCCTTATTGTATGTTTATATGTGAATGATTTGATATTTACTGGAAATAATCCTCATTTAATTTCTGAGTTCAGGAAAGCTATGATTAGCCAGTTTGAGACTACAGATTTGCGGCTAATATCTTATTTTCTTGGGATTGAGGTGCCTTAAGTTGATGGTGTTATATTTATTTCATAGAAAAATATAAAGGTGATATTTTGATAAAGGTTTAGAATAGACACATCTAAACCCATTATGACCATTGTTGAAGAAAGATTAAAGTTAACAAAAGAAGGGAGTGGTGACTTTGCTGATGCTACCTACTTTAGGAGATTGGTTGGGAGTTTGAGATATCTGACTGTTACAAAACCTGACATTATTTTTGGAGTTGGTTTGATTAGCATATTTGTGGAGTCTCCATGTCAATCCCATTTGCAAGCAGCTAAGAGGATTTTGAGATATATTTGAAGAACACAATATGATGGCATTTTTAATCATATATTATTGGTAGTAGTCTTGTTGGTTATACAAACAGTGATTGGGCTGGTGACACTATACAAAGGACGAGTATTTCATGCTATGCATTTTATTTAGGCAGTGGGATGTTTTCTTGGTCTTCTATGAAGCAAGAAGTAGTTGCTTTGTCTACCGCTGAAGCAGAGTATATGGCGGCAGCGAACAGTGCTACTCAAGCCTTGTGGATAAGAAGGATGCTTGGATTTCTACGACATGAGCAAGATGGTCCTACCAAGATATTTTGTGATAGTAAGTCTGCTATTGAGTTGTCAAAGAATCTAGTTTTTCATGGGACTAGCAAGCACATCAAGTATCACTTCAGTCGTGAGTCGGTGCAAGATAAAGAGATAGGCATTGATTATTGCAAAACTAAAGATCAAGTAGCTGACATATTCACCAAACCACTCAATTTGGAGGCATTTGAAAAGTTGAAGAAACTATTGGGCATGTTCAATTTTGAAGACCTTGGTTTAAGGGGGCTATGTAGGAATTAAACCAAGCCTTATATTTTTAAATTTAGTAGGTCACATGTCTATGTTGGTTAGATGTCCAAGTCCATGATCTGTTTTATTATGCCCTAGTTAGGTTTAGGCCCAAATTGTTACTATATATTATTATGTTATAGTCTGGCTTTAGTGTTTTGCGAATACCTCTGCCGCCTCCTTGAGTTTGATATTATAGAATTAGTTCTGTTCTTGGTTTCTGTCCATTCTTTCATTGATTAGTTGAAATTTATCTTTTATCTTGAGTTTTTCTTTTGATTTATTCCTATAGCTGTGTTTCTGAGATGAAATGTGAGATGATGAGGTCCTCCAAGAGACAAATCATGACAACAAAATTGGTAGAGTAAATATAGACACTGCAGGTTGAGGAACAAGACAACATGTGAACCACTTGATGCTAGCTCAAGTGGCCACTAATGGATAGGCTTTTTAAAAAAAAACAACATGAGAGAAGAGGCAGGCTAAATACATATTTTACCCCAGATTAAGTTATTATCAAATAATATGAAAATATTTCATAGACCAATTAAGCCAATTTTTCTACTAGGGAATTATATTATGAATGCATTTTGGAAGATTGGTGTGCTTTGTTTCCAAAATTTCAAGTCTTGTTGACTATGGTTCTCTTAAAAAATCATAGTCATCTTTCCCATGTAAATTATATTTTTCCTGCTGACTATGGTCCTGGAATGAATGGGAGTGATACAACACCACCAAGGGAGGCTAAAAGCACAGACACAACTTTTGACACTTCAATCTCAACTCCTACAAGACCGGATGCTGCACCTCAAAGGAGAGCAATTGACTCTGATGCCTTAAAGAAATATAAGGTTAAGGCAGGTAAAGCCATTTACTCTTTAACCATAGCTGTGGAGGACGAGGTTCTATAGCAGATCAAAGATGTCCAAACACTGAAGAAAGCATGGGATACCTTACTGCAATTTTCCCCAAGAAAAATGAAGCAAAATTACAAAGGCTCGAAAATGAGCTTTTGTCAATCTCCCAAATAAATATGCCTGTGAATCAATACTTTTTGAAGGGATACCCTGACTATAATTTTTGCCAAGAAAAATGAAGCAAAATTACAAAGGCTCAAAAATGAGCTTTTGTCAATCTCCCAAATAAATATGTCTGTGAATCAATACTTTTTGAAGGTGAAATCTCTCTGTGAGGAGATTTCTAAACTAGATTCTAAAAATGGTATCACTCAAACCAAGATGAAGAGAATTATCATTCATGGATTTAAGCAGGAGTATAATAGTATTATTATCACAACAACTCGAGGCTGGGCCACCAAGCCAACTTTAGCAGATCTGGAGAATTTGCTAATTAAAGAAAAATATCTAGACAAATCCACATCTAGTCGACCAGTTAGCGATGAAGAGACGACTATTTTCACTAATAAAAGTGAAGGCCGAGGACGTGGTGTTGGGAGATTTAACAATTAAGAAAGATATGTTCGACGAAACCATGATAGAGGTTTCCGGTCAGGAGGAGCTCGAGGAACTCAAAACAATCGAAGTGGTCAAAACAGGTGGAAACCCAATGATCATCAAAGTGACCAATATTTAATTGTGGCAAGAAAGGACATTATACTAGAAATTGCTGAAATATCCTCTTAGAATGAGAGTCCCAGAGGAGAAGATTGGGACTTCGAGATATCCCTCTTTGTGGAGGAGGTAGATGCAACTGATGCACAAGAAAAAGGCCCATTAGAAGAATTTTCAGTTACTGCGATATGTGAGCAGTTAGTCGACTACGAGAATGATTAGATCGTTGATTCAAGCTGTTACAATCATATGACTAGGGATGATTCGAAACTCTTGCATATAACTAAGTACAATGGAGACCGAGTTATTGTAATAACAAACAACCCACATATGCCAATAGTCCACATTGGCAAGACACAATTACCACAGAGGTACGACCATGAACAAGTCCAACTGCAAAATGTTTATCATTTCCCAGGGATGAAGAAGAACTTGTTGTCAGTACCTCAGTTGACTACTTTAGGCCAAAAGATAAGAAGGTGCATCAAGATTTGAAGATCATGGGTACACCATTTATTTAAGGATGGAAAATGGACGCTATCTATGTAATGTCAGCCTGTGTTGACAAGGCTAGGAGAAATGACATAGGCGACTTATGGCATTCAAGACTCGAACATGTCAATTACAACAAATTAAAGATCATGATGAAGAAGTAGATGCTGAAAGGACTTCCACAACTCAAGATCCATATTGACATTGTACATGCTACATTTCAATATGGTAAGACGCATCAACTGAGGACAAGGAGTCAAAATTTAGAGCTAAAGAGCTTTTGAAGTTGATCCACTCAGATTTTCTTGGGAAGATCAAACAACCATCAACTCGTGGTTATCAATATATGATAACCTTTATTGATGACTTCTCAAGGTATGTCAGGGTATATTTTTTAAAGCATAAAGATGGTGCTTTTGTAAAATTCAAGGATATGATAGAACATGAGTTAGGGAGGAAGATCATGTGCCTCCACACTGATAATGGTGGAGAGTACACTTTAAAGGAGTTCAATAACTATCTCAAGGAGTGCAACATCAAGAGACAACTTACCTGTGCAAACATGCCATAGAAAAATGGAGTACTGGAAAGGAAGAACAGCCACCTAGCAAAGACATGTAGAAGTCTTCTCCATGCCGAAAATGTTGATATAAGGTTCTGGGCAGAGTGCATGAAGACAATAGTCTATATCACCAACAGGCTACGACAACCGAGCTGGAATTTGTCTCACCATTTGAGAAGTTGTACAATGTAAGGCTAATGGTGAATTACTTTTGAACATTTGATTATGTATGTTATGTGTTTATTGCAGATGAACATCTTAGCAAGTTTGACAAGAAGGTCGTCCGATGCATTTTCATAGGATGTGATGAACAAAAGAAATATGTTTCACAAAATGTTGTATTCAATGAAACATCATCATGGTGGGCAAACAAGACAGTGTTACCAGATACACAGGAGCTGCAAGAAAAACTACAAATTAAGTTGCAGCTAAATTCATCTCAAGACAGTGATGAACAAACAATGTCAAAGGAATCAGAATCCCCGATAGATAGACAATCACAAGAGTTAAAGGTACAATTCAAGGTAAGAATTCCATGGAGAACAGGTATCCGAGCATCAGTAGGAGTTGTCACAACCTCAAATATGAAGGTGTAGTAGAGAGAGACAGCCAAATCCAAGGTACATAGATGTTGCATATGCTGAAGTAAAGGAGCTAACTACCTTGAAGAAGCATCAAAAAGTCTAGAGTGGAGGAAGGCCACGGAGAAAGAGATTTTGGTACTAAAGCAAAATCAAACTTGGGATTTAGTGCCAAAACTTGAAGGTGCCAAGCAAATATCCTACAAATGGGTTTACAAGTTGAAGATTCACCTAGATGGTATGATTGAACTATACAAGGCTCGATTAGTTGTAAGTGGGTTCTCTCAGGAGTATGGCATTCACTATGACAGGGTGTTCAGTCTGGTTTCAAAGATTACTACAGTTCGTGTCTTACTATCCCCAACAACAAGTAAGTCATGGATATTATGGCAGATGGATGTTAAGAACGCCTTTCTACATGGATAACTTGATCATAACATCTATATTTATCAACCACGAGGATTTTTTTAATCCTGAGAAGCTAGGTTATGTATGCAAGATGAAGAAAGCATTATATGGCTTGAAGTAAGCACCCAAATCATGGTATAGAAAGATTGTTAAGTTCCGAATCCAGAGAGGGTATTATGTTGCCCCAGCAAATTCGAGCTTGTTCATGAAAGCTCAAGAAGGAAAACTATCAGTTGTCCATATATATGTGGATGATCTAATTATCACTGAAGATGATGCAAACGAGATTCAATGAATAAGGGTAAATTTGTCTGTCAGATTTCAGATAAAGGAGCTTGGTGAACTAAAACACTTCCTAGGATTGGAAGTTAAAAGAAATGACAAGGGCATATTTCTTGGTCAACAAAAGTATACAAGAGATCTACTTCAGAAGTTTGGAATGACTAAATGTAAGCCAATCTCTACCCCAATGGAACCAAACTTGAAGTTATGTGCCAACGATGGGCATGATTTGGAGGGCACAACAATGTAACGACCGATAGTAGGTAGTCTTATCTACCTAACTCTTTCTAGACTATACATAGCTTTTATTATGGGCATTGTTAGCAGGTTCATGCAAAATCCAAGGAAGTCACACCTTGAAGCAGTTAGAAGGATTTTGAGATATGTCAAAGACACAATTGATTGAGGACTCTTCTATAAGAAGGAAGCATAATGCAAGGTTAACGGTTATTGAAATGTTGATTATACAAGAGATCATGACACCCGCCGTCCAACTACAGGATATCTATTCGATCTTGGCTCAAGAGCTACATCATGGTGTAGTAAGAGACAACCTACTGTTTCTCTTTCAACTATGGTGGCAGAATATAAAACAGGGGTGATGGTAACACAAGAGTGTGCTTGGTTAACTCAATTAATAAAGGATTTGAACAAATTACTTCAATATGGATTACATAAACATTGTACTCAACACAAGCATCACCAATCCTGAAATCAAGGTTATGAGTAGTAGCCAATGCATAACGACTAGTAAATTGGAAAAAGCCCACTTCCAACTACCTCCGGCATCTCCCAAACCTTTTCCATATCCAAGTTCCTCCCTAATATTGTAATCGTGCTTCCATTATACTTCCTTTCAATAAAAGCAAAATTCATGGTCATCAAGAAACCCAATTCTTGTTATTCAACCGATGCATAGAAGCCTTAGGCTTTTCCGATTATCTTGGAGCTCAAATTTCTTTCTGATCGTTAGTAGTTATCAATCATGGTTACCAAACCAAAAAAAGAGAGAGATGTATTGACAGGTTGGACCACGGGGATTGTAGAGATTTCATGCCAATAGAACTTGGGAGCTTCTCCTTTCTAAGCTTGTGTGACTTGGGATCAATGGCAATGAAGTAGAGAAGGAGGATGGAAAAGGTGAAGATGTGGGAAATGGAATTTTGGATGAGGAAAGGAATGGGTGAGGAAATGTCTTCATTGTCCATAATCCCAGTTTTTCTTTTTTAAATTCAAAACTTTGATTTTGTCGGGACTAGTCAAATTTACTCCGAAAATGAGAAAAATAACCATAATCACAATTCGAAAAAGTTTTTGAGATAATAAAATAATTTTTTTGGACCATAGTCATAAAGACCTCAAATTTTGAGAATTAAAAACACATTAATCTTCCGTTATATTTTTTTCATTATAACTTGGGAAGGAGTTTTCAAAAGGTATATTTGGACAAAGATTGATTTATTTTGATCGAATTTAATTTTTGATGAGTCAAAAATATTTACTTAGAAAAAATCAAGAGTTAAAACATAAACTTTATCATTTTTTTTTTCATATGATCCTCTCCTTCCCAAGAGTGTAAATGAGACAAGAAATGGCAAAGATAATGAACATCAAAATCATATATGTTAGATACCACCACAAAAAGGCAAGTAATCAAGAGAGCTTGTAAAGTAAATATAAATTGAAAGTTCCTAAGTTACAAGAAGAATATAGGCATTGACATTTTACCAAATGTTCTAAATCCTCTAATAAATTAATGAAAAAAAACTTACATGAATCCTTAAAGTATTACATGCATTCAAGATTTAATATATAGAATATATTTACAAAAATTAATTAAAAGAACAATTTAATAAAATACACTTTTGTTTCTATTTAAAACATTTTGAATACAAACAAGCAAGACCTTTGCTTCCCTTCCCCTCCTCCTCCCCAAACAAAGCCTAACAACTAGTTATAAAGGAGGGATTTGGATGGAAAGTTTTTCTTAAAAATAAGAGATGAGGGGAGAAGTCGCATAAGTTGCACCTCTAATTTTAGATCCATCCAAAAGTGGAAAGAAATAGTAAGATTCACTGATTTTCTTAGAAAAGAAATCTCAAAAAATTTACACAAATAAAACCTTCTTCACTTTAAAAATTTACACAAGGATATTTCTGTAAAAAACAAACTTAAAAGTAATCCATGCTTTCATTTCCTTCCAAAAAAGAAAAATGCATTTCTTTTCTTTTTTTTTTTTTCTCCTCTTATATTCTATTGTTTCCCAAGTTACACTTTCTTTTCTTCACCCCGGGGCGAAACTCCGAAACAAGGCGTAATAAACAGAAAAAACACGCTATGAGTATATCACTTTGGAACCCACTCTAAGCACAGTATTCACTAGCCCAGCCACCCCAGCAAAATATCCACATTTGGTTTGATGATTTGAGAGGGAATTCAGTATTTGCAAATGGCTGCTTCGGCTTATGGTGTTGCTCCATTTTTTCTCTCTAAATCATCAAACGCTGTGAAACTGAGGGCATCCTCAGAAAACAAAGGCAGACGGCCTCAGGGACTGCGAATCCTAAGTTCACAGGGGATGAAGAGGTGCTTGAGATGCAATACTCTTTACGAAGACAAAGACAACTCCCCAATGGCTTGTTGTTTCCATGGCCACACAACTGGTATGAGGGCTTTTATTATTATTATTATTATTATTATTATTATTATTATTATTATTATTATTGAAACCAATCTAAGAATTCTGAGTTGAATTGTTAAACGGAGTTATGATTGAATAATATGTGATTGGTAATTCTTTCATATAAAGGTGAACTAAGAGTTCTTGAAAATATTGGAAAAAGTTGTAGGTAAAGTTTGTGAATTTCTGTGGGATTGTATTGTAGTTGTTGGGATACAAAATGATAAAGATAGGGAATTAAACCCAACTGCCCAAGAAATTTGGATTCCTGAGTTGGAGAGAACTGTTTGAACAATTTAACTTTATTTTAGGTGTTCGACAAAATTGAATTTACTGTTTTTTTCTCCTTCTTGCTTCTTTTTTTTTTTTTTTTTTAAATATTGCTAGAATATGCCGGTATCAGAATGATTGTCGGATTTAAGCTTTTAAACGGGATGGGATTCAATGATCATGATTCAGTTTGTGATATGAGAGGAAGAGGGGATCAGAATTTAAGAAATTTCTATTGGTACAAAAAACTATGAATGTCTAATGAAGTTTGACAAAACGATCTTTATTAGATAATAGACTTATGATATTTGACATTGCTCTAGAAATGGCTGGTCATTCTGTTATTCTTTATTTTCCTTTTGGTAATAGTGGACTGCACAATATCCCTTTCTGAAAATGCAGGGTCATCTTCTGATGTGCAATTCTGTCAGAAATAAAGTTAAATGTTTTTTGTTCCTGAAACACCAAATCCTGCCATCCTATTATTCTATTAACAGAAAGATGACAGTTTATCACCTTCCATTCCTTGACTTTTGCTGACTGAGATAGTTATAAGCTTACTGATAAAAATTTGCAAGACAAAGAAAATAGTGATATCATGGTGGTCTATGGAACAAATTTTCAATACATATTCAGGTATTTGTGACACAAGTATTGACTGAAAAATGAGATATAAAAAGTGCTGTTGTGACACGAGATGCTTTTTTGTTTTACAAATTTGAATGTTGATGGAACATTAGTGGTTCGCATGATTGGTATGAGTTCTCTGGCTAGGCAATTTTTGTGCTGCAGTTGGTTTTGATTGAAAATGGGATAGAGTAATAGATGATATATTTTAAAGTTGGAAATTCGAAGGTTTCCCTTTTCTAATGTTCTTTCTTCTGTTAGGATCAAGTATAACTCAGTTGACAAGAATCAATTTGGAGGTTCTTTTGAAATTTCAATTTAGATGTTTTCTTCCTTCTTCCTTCTCTTGAATTGTCAATTCTTGTTCTTGTGCAGTTACTGATTCTTAAGAATTGCAGAAACATAAAATTTGTGTATAGTGATTCTCATCCCAGCAATACTTGTGCAATTTTGCTCTAGAGCTCTGTTTTTGAATAATGTGCTTTTTTGATATTGAATGGACTAAAGAAGAACTACATTGCAACGGGAACATATGAAGTTATGAAACCTGTCAGCAGTTCAGTTTGCCTGGAACCTGAATATGAAATTCCTGAGAGTGGACTCTGTTCTACTGGATGCTGAAAAAAAAAAAAAACAAAGAAAATCTCTAGAGATGTATGTTTACTAGATAGTGAAAAGATACCTTGTTTTTGTAGTGAGGCACACAGGTGTTTTGAGGTTTACTATGAATCATGACATTTATTCATCTACTTCCTATATTTTGGGAAATGGGGAGATGCATCCAGCCTCAACATGTCCTTTTGCTTAAGGTGGAGTCTCATTCTCTCAGGTGTTCTTACTTGGACAGGCACATCCATGTCACTCTGTTTAACTTAGTTCCATTTATTTCAATTGCATTAACATGTTACTGTTTAACCAAAAGGAATTTTGAGAAGTTGTGTTCTGATTCTGAATAAGGGCACTTAAGGCACCTTTTTATGGTTGTCATGTATATTGGAACAGCAGGATAACTAGGATGCAAACACAATTACTAACAAACTTGTTAGCAACTTTAGATCATATTGGGTAGCTACTATTTTTGGCGTTCTGCTTGGAAATTCCCTTCCATTTCCAGTTACTGAAAAGCTCAGTCATGGGACAAATAGTAGTTCTGATTATTATCATTAGTTGCATCGTTGGTATTGATCTGACAAGTTCAGGAAGAAGTAAACTTT
>JAWZTD010033795.1:0-14041 GCA_035221335.1 Echites panduratus
ATGATCTTCATGAGCTAAGTGAAGACCAAAGGTCAATCTAGGTAAGAAAACATCTCCATGCTCTTGCCTTCTTGATTGCCAAAGTACTCTGCCATGTATGGAATGACCACTTCATCTTCATTACATAGTATTTAAAAAAAAAAAAATCTATATTAGTAAAGCAAAAACAATTTTACAAGATGAAAAAGACTCGCTCTTCGTATTTAAATTTACAACCCATAAAATAAATGAAATACGAGGGATGAGTAGCATGCTATGCACCATGCATTTTAACACTTAAAATATATTAACTTATAAAAACATCAAATATACTGTAAACGAATTATAAAGGGCACACAAATGGGGTTCCAAGGGGCAGAGCCCCTGGCTGGGTGCAAGGGGCAGCGCCCCTGGCGGCGGTTCCGCTACCTAAATTGCCATAGGAAAACAGTTTTCCAAGGTAATTCGAACTCATTATTTCAACTGAAAACAGAACAGTTTCTCCTCATAATTTAATTGTGATAAACTATTTTATATTGTTAAGTTTAATCAAATTAAACAGAATAAAATCTGATTATCATGGTTTATGCATAACAGATTTATGCTATATAACAAATCTATATATATATATATATATATGTGAATCCGAACAGTTTGTGCATAACAATTTATGCTATATACCAGATCTATATATATATATATATATATGAATGAATAGATGATGCATCACAGTTTATGCTATATATATAACAGATCTACATATATATATATATATATATATATGAATCGGAATAGATTGTGCATAACATATTTATGCCATATATATAACAGATCTATACATATAAACTGAATCTAAAGACTAATCGTGATAGATCACATATCAAAATAGATCTGATCATACTTTGCTACACAGTTAGCACATAAAATCAATTTTTTGCATAATGCACAAGTAGCTCTGATACCACTGTTGGGATTTATGAACACAGAAGCAGCGGAAAAATAAAATTTTCACAATCCCAATCCAGGGTCCATGTGCATTATGTAAAACCGAATTGTGAGAAGATCATACCTTATCTATTTTGGAGAACAGAAACAGTAGATCTGTCGGATCTAGACGCTGCGCAACACGAACGTCCTCTACCGGTATCCACACAGAAGATCAACGAACTGGTAGGTCTGCTAGAACCTTAAGCTTCCTAAATTTGATATTTTGAAGCTTGATGGCAAAAATTCAGGGATGAGAAGAATTAGTTTCGGCTAGGGTTTTCTCTCTATCAAAATGGCTTGTATTTAGAGAGAAACCCTAGCAAGAAGGTTGTCTTAATATCGAGTTGCTCCAACTCCAAATCATACATGGCAACCAAAGCAAGTAAAACACAAATAGAGCTATGTTTAATAATAGGTGAGAAAACATCATTAAAATCATCACCTTGTACTTGATTATAGCACTTTGCAATTAAACGTGTTTTGTACCTTGCATCTTCAACCACATACATACCTTCCCTTTTCTTGAAAATCCATTTGCAAAAAACAATTTTCTTTGTTAGTGGCTGCTTTACAAGGATCCAAGTACCATTTTTGTAGAGAGACTAAATTTCTGCATTCATCGCAATCAACCACTTATCTGAATTATCACAAGAAATTTCCTCTAAATATGAAGACGACTCACCAATTTCTTCCTTTTCATGTGCAAGTAATAGGGCATATTCAACTAAATTTGCATATCTCTATGGCTGACGAATCTCTCTCCTAGGTTTGTCTCTTGCTATAGAATAATCAGTTGGAGTACCTAACCAGACTTCCTCTAGAGTCTTGAAATTCAGAGCTGCATAAGGAGAGCGGTTGACAACATAACACGTAGTAGAAATACCTTCTGCCCAAAAGTCATTTGTCAGTCCAGCATTTGAGATCATACATCGAGCTCTCTCCAACAAAGTTCTGTTCATATGTTTTGCCTCACCATTTTGTTGAGGAGTCATTCTCACAGTGTTATGGCCAACAATTCCTTCATTCTTGCAAACTTAGTTGAATTCACCTTAATAAATTCCAAGCCATTATCTGTTCTAAACGGCTTGATTTGTTTTCTTTTCTATTTCTCAGTCATAACTTTCCATTATTTGAAAGTAAGGAAAACATCATTCTTATGTTTCAAAAAATAAACCCAAACTTTTTTTGAAAAGTCATCAATAAAAGTTAACATGTACCTAGCACCACCCTTAGACAAGGTATGAGAAGGCCCCCAAAGGTCTGAATGAATATAATCCAAAGTGCCTTTTGTCCTGTGAGTCATTAGTGATTTGAAACTGGTTCTTTTCTGCTTCCCAAAACTACAATGCTCACAAAAATCCAGTGCACCAATACTTTGTCCACTAAGAAGACCTCTTTTGTTCAATATTGATAAGCCTTTCTCACTCATATGCCCAAATGCATATGCCATTATTTGGTGATGTCAGAATCTGACAAAGCTGATGTAGAAATAGTAACAACACCTGTGACAATAGACCCTTGCAAAATATATAATGTACCAAACCTGTGTGCTATCATGATAACTAGAACTTCTCGAGTAACTTTCAGAAATCCACTTTCACTCTTGTATTTGCATCCTCAAGTTAAAAGAATGCCTAAAGAGATTTCTTCAAATCAGGAATATGTCTGACATTAGTGAGTGTCCTCATAATACCATCATGCATCTTTATAAGCATTGTTGTCCATCAAGACAACTTCACATTCATCTAAAACATATGTTGAAAATCACTGCCTATTGGGACATATATGATAAGAACAACCAGAATCTAAAATCCACCCATTTGCATGTTTTGCATTATCGTCAGTTGTTATGACAATAGTTTCATCATTCTCATAAGTAGCAACAGTAGCATTAATGGTTTCATCCTTAATTTTCTTTTTACCCTTCTCCTTATTTTTCAATTTATAACACTCGGATTTAATATGCTCCCTTTTATGACAGTAATTGCACACCAAATGTTTATGTTCGGATTTTGATTTCGAACAGGTCTTACTGCTTTCAGTATCTCTCTTATCAGATCTACCCCTTAAAAACAAGTCATCAACCTGATTTCCATGAGTTTCCAAAGTAATATATCTATCTATCTGATCTTTAGATTTAAGAATAGATTTAATTTCCTTATAAGAGATAGTATCATTTCCATAAAGCATCGTATCTAAAATACTTAAAAGACTGGGGTAGGGAACATAAAAGTAAAATAGCCCGATCTTCATCCTCAATGTTAACTTCTATATTACTCAAATCTATAATAATGGAATCAAATTTGTCAAGATATAAGAGTATAGAAGTACCTTCCACCATACACAGTGTATACAAACGCTACTTCAGATAGAGTTTGTTCTCTTCTGACTTCTTCATATACAACATCTTCAATTTTTCCCACATACCTTTGGCTGAGAATTTAGACAATAAAATAATGATAACAAACTATGTAGAGAAAATAATAGCACAAAAGAGATTTACTTGGTTTGGTCAATTTGACCTAAGTCCATTTGTGAAGAGGAGCAAAATATTATTACTATGAAGAAGGATATAGGTCTTGGATAATTATCCCACAAATCCAAAAGGGGAAGAGAGAACTCAAGAGTATACGGAAGATCTCTTGGTTGGTATATCTTAATTTAAAACTCTTGACTCCTATTTATCATATTCAAAGAAGGTAAAACTCTTTTTCACAACCAACATGAGACAAAAAACTTTTCCTAAACCATCTAAGATCAAAGCATTCCTAACATATATATTTATTTATATCAACAAACGGGGTTGAAAGGTGAAACCAATGTTTTTAGAACTTGATCGGACACTGAACTGGATGGACGAGGGGGTTAAGATCGGACCGGTCAGACTGGGTTTCTGAATTTTTTAATTTAAAAAATATATTTATATATATTATTATCTTAAAAAAACACCCTACATGTAATATGGCCAATAAATATTAAGGAAAAACAAACCATGCTAAATAATCACAAAACAACCTATTCAAATTTAACACAATCATCCATAATAAAATATAAAAACATAATCATACACAAATCACAACATCAACCTAAAACATAATACCAAATGCAGTTATCCATTATAAAATACATAATCACTCCATAATAACAAATACATATTAAATAAACACAATTCATTCATAAAATTATACATAAAAAACAAGATCATATTTGAAATTCAAAATAAATAAAAATTATAAATAAAAATTATTACATGGTTAAACTACAAATTTAAATAAAACTAAAAAAACGAAAAATTTAAACTAATAAAAGTATAAAACTTAACAACACTTATTGGAAACTTTACTAAAAAAGAAAAAGGAAAAAAAGTTTGGTAGCTTACAATTTCTTCTACTACAGTGCTGCAGTTCCTCAGCTGAGCTGTCACCGTTGTTGAGTTGTCGCTGCCATCGGTGGTTTGTGTGAGTGTGGCGGCTGCTGTTATGATTGTGAGAGTGAGAGAAAACTGAGAAGTAGAAGAAGAGTTAGAGAAGAAGAAAGATAAGAAACGAAGGGAAGGAAGAAAAAGTAGAAAAATTGTCTCTCTCTTGTCGGTTAAACCTAAAAAATCATTAAAATATATAATTTTTTTAAAAATTTTTGTAATGAAACTATGTCGTTTTAATAAAAATGTTTTAAAAAATCATCAAAACGATGCCGTTCCAATAAATGGGATTTTTGAAAAATCATCAAAACTACACCCGTTTCACTTGAATTTTTTTTTAAAAAATTAAAAGAGGGAAATCGGGTTTGAACCAGTTCCCGGTTAGGTTCAATTGAACCCAATTTTAAGCTGGAGGTGATTACAAGCTTGATCGGACCTGGTAAGCCTACAGAGATGCGGTCCGATTGATTGTTCTAGTCTGGCTTTAACAGCATTGGTTGAAACTTGATGAAATGGGATACATTAACATACCTGCATAAATATTAATATGACCATTGAAGTTATATAGTTTTTCAATTTGACTATTCAACTTTCACACATGTCAATTTGACCATTTAACGTTGTAAGATTTGTAATTTAGTCATTTAACTTTATTTGATTTCTCAATTTATCTATTTAACACTATAACTTTTGTCAATTTCACCATTCAATTTTATGAAAATTTTTAAAGAAATTAACTTTATAATAGTCAAATTGACAATTTTTCAATTTGTGCAAGTATGGCTGCTTTGCTCCTCATCCCTCTCCATGCCTTCTTTAAGTCCCTAGTTTTTTTGAGTTGACTCACGGTCAAATACTGTTTCACCTAACTTTTTTTTTTTTAGTTTTTAAAAGTTAGATTTTGACATTTTTAATAAAAACCTGAAAAATTATTTAATTAATTTATTTTAAAAGTTTATAAAAAAAAAAAAAATTGGTTTTTGAGGTTTTTCGAAGAATAGGTAGAGTAGCTTGTGTGTTGGGAATGAAAAATTTTGATGGAGCAACTTTTCCTTTTTGCTCTTTCAATTATTTATTATAAAAAGTTATTTTGAATTTTAATACTTTTTAAATTATTATTTGATTAATTTTTAACTTAAAATAACTTAAAAAAGATTTAAAGTTAAGTCAAACACATAGTCATTCATTCAAAACTTGAAACTGGAGCGGAGAACCTTTTCCAAGTGTATGGAGACTTTCAACCTGTTCAAAAGGAGACTGCTAATTAATGACATCCGGAAAAGATTAGTTAATTGAACTATATATAGTTTATTCCAAAAGGCATCCGAGCGCAGGGAGGTTTCTCGGGATGATGATGTCTGATGTGGTAACTTACAAAATAAAAAATAGAAATCTCATGAAATAAATATAACTATTATAATAAAAATGTGTAAAATTCAAATTAAAAAAATAAAAAATAAATATAGAATGTGGACTAATGAATAAATTTGTAAGAAATTTTTATAAAGACAATTTTAAAATGATTTGGTAGATCAAAAAATACGAACAAAATATTATTCATATCGGGCCTTTTTTCCACCGTCAAAATTAACAATTGAAAATTAGCATCTAGTTGGAGGAATGATTTGGAGAAAATGGAAGAGATTTGAAGAGAAGTGGAGATGACATATCCTTCGCCGGATGGAAGTGGGTTCTCTCCAAAAGTGGAGAGAAATGGAAAGATAAGGAAGGAATTTTTCTTAATTTTTTGAAATGATTATTTTATCCGTAATATAAATTTATTTTAAATAGAATTAAATTATATAAAAGGTTATGTTTGTGAAAGAGGATCTTCTCTTCATTCTTTTCAACTCCCAAAGACTATTTTGTTTTCTTTTCTTTCATTTAACTCCCAAACAAATTTAAACTTAAATTATTTTCTTTCTTTTCTCCTCGTAAATGATCCTTTGAACTAACTTTTTTTCTTTTTTTACTCCATGTACTTAGAATTGGATCAGAAATTGAACAAGGGGGAAAAATGACTGGTTTATAGTTCAATGATCCAATTGTAATTAAATTGATAATATTATAATTAATAAAAATTATATTTTTTAGATGATAAATTATTAATAATAGCAAGTTAATTTCATAATATAATAAGTATTCAAATCAAATCGATAACTAAATATCATACTCATAGAATTATGCTTTTATAAATAAAAATTATAAAAAACCTAAGAAGGAGGGGTGAATTTGGTTTTTCAAATCAAATTTAAAATCCTTTTTTTGTAAATTAGAAAACTATGTTGGTGTGGGCAAAAAATGAAACACTTGATATACAATAATGACACAAAATGAATATTAATAAGAGAAAGCAATAAAAGAAGATAGATGAGCCAAGAACACAAAGATTTATGGTGGTTCAATTCATCCTTGTGAGTCTATATCCACTACATATGGTTTTCTACCTTAGGCTTTTACCTAAATCCATTAATTTCATCAATGAATACAAACAGCTTAACTAACAGTGTGGCCACCGAACTTGTCACTTCTTCTTAGTTTGGTCATTGAACTATAAAATCAATCAATTTAACCATTATACTTTGCATTTCAAGACATTTTAACCACTTTATGATTGTTTCATAGAATAACACCTTCTTATGATTCTTGATTGTTTCATAGAAAATTGATTGTTACTAAAATGAATCTCTATCAAACACCTTCTTGGATGATTCTTGATTCAAGAGGTAGAGAGAGTTTTAAACTTTCAGAATAAATCAATATGTAAAGGAAGTTGAAATCTTTAAAACCTAACTATTCTTTCAAGCGAATAATGATTTCTAAGATCTTTGGTTTCAAGTTGTCTGAAAACTAGTGGAAAAAACGTTTTAAAAAGAGGGAGATAATGAGTCTGAAGGCTAGTTTTTTGACCAATTGGACACTGTTTCGGGACTATAATGGATTGTCCGTTTCAAGAGAATTTGAGTCCAAAAGTCATCCGAAGCTATTGATGTGATCATGAAATTTAAACTATCTTCATCAAACACAAACACAAAAATTGAAAACTTACCCAAGACTTCATCAAAGATTATGGTTAGTTTCATTGACCTATGTTTTCTTCCAACATCAACCAATGACTTGTGTTTGGTAGACAATTCACACCCTAACTAAAATGTAGAAAAGCCCTTAAGAAGTTCCACAAGAACCTTGGAAGAGTTCTAACAAAAACCCACAAGAAAGACCATTTTGAGCTTCAATTCGGCACTCATAAGGAGAAATTCTTTTTTTCATAAAAGATGATTAGGTTAAATTACATTACAATGTTCTATTTATACCCATAAGGCTGATCAAAATTAATAAGCAAAATACATGAAGGCCCTTAATTGAAATTAAATTGTCCAATAAACACATAAGACATATTTGACCAAAATTCTAGTATTTGGTCATGGCTGGTTAGTCCAAGTTTTGTGCCCCCAAACTGTTTTTGAACCTTCTTTTCAAGACATTTTGAAGCTCTTTAATCTCTCTTAACATCATTAAGTCTTGAGCTTTGATGACATTGAAATGCTTGCTTGAATCAACTTCATCTTGGAGTGAATTTCTTTCAAAGATTGCATCAAAATCAAGTAATTCTTCTCTTCCTTGAACAAAAATCACCAATGCTTGTCTTAACTTTGAAGCTCTTGATCTTGTAATAGGTCCATTTGGTACTTTTGGAAATTAGTCACTATCATTCCCCCTCTCTTCAAAATAACTCGTCCTTGAATCTTCACCATCTACATCAAAAGGGGAAAGGTCACTAACATTGAAAGTAGAACTCACTTGATACTTATCTTGAAGATCGACTTTATAAGCATTATGATTGACTTTTTCAACAATTTGGAAAGGACCATCTCCTCTAGGATCAAGTTTGGTTCTTCTTGCTTGTGGAAAATGTTCCTTTAGTAAATGAATCCAAACCAATCTCCTACTTCAAACTTCATTGGTCTTCTTCCCTTGTTATGGTGTTTTGCATAACATTGAGTTTGGGTTTCAATGTTTTTTTATTAGCCTTTGTGTGCAATTGTTTGATCATCTCTGGTTTCCTCCTTCCATCTAGGTTATGAACCTCACTTAAAAGTAAAGGAATCATATCCAGAGGTGTTAGTGGATTAAAGCCATAAACCATTTCAAATGGAGAAAAATGTGTAGAAGAATCCACGCCTCTGTTGTAAGCAAACTCAATGAAAGGAAAACATTCTTCCCAAGATTGCAAATTTCTTTTAATAATAGCTCTCAACAAAGTTCCCAAGGTCTTATTGAACTTCCGTTTGAGGGTGACAAGTAGTTGAACATAACAATTTAGTACCTAAATGTTGGGATTTATGCCCAAAAAGACTATCTTTATATGAGATACTGTGTAAAAGACTATAATATTTATATGTGCTTTCATACATATAAGTAAAATATGCAATAAGGTCCAACTTGATTTAAATAAGTAATCTGTGTGTTGGGATGTTCAGCATAGTAAGGTACAGATTACTGGAAGTTTAAATCATAAGGAATTAGTTTTTGGTCTGTTAATGGAATTGGGTGTTGGGTGTTCCATTGAACAAATGTCATAACACATTTGTTTCTTTTAAGTAGGGTGACTTACATTTAGTCAGTTGGTAGTGCTCCCAGACTATTTGTGTTAGCACATTTTGTATGTGTAGAACAAGACCATTCAATGATTGTTCTCTAAAGGTACTATCAAACAGGAGAGAACTAGTATCAATGATGCTACAGTGTGGACACGTCCCTATGACATGACTATGGGTTGGTGGTCTGGCGAAGCTAGTTTATGTGCTTGGATATGTAATGGGTGAGATCAATAGTCTTGTATGTCAGGTACTTGGAGTTGGTTAGTTAAGACAACTTATACAGTAGGGTCTTTATGCCATTTCATTTATGAGATGGGTTAATTGCCCCCCATTGTGTTGTTCTTAGTTGGATCATTAAACCTGAGGCCTTGGTAGTACAATTGTTCACTTCAAGAAACTGGGCTTGTTTAATGCATTTATATGACAGGTCGTATGTACAAGTACATACGACTGCTATGAAGATGTCTTATTTAGGGTCTCTTTTATACATCTGGCCTTTGTATATTCTTCACTATAGTTGACGGTCCTTAGGGAATACTATATTTTATACTACACATTTTTCTCTATCATAAATAATCAAAGATTTATAAGACGGTTCTTAGCATAAAGGTTTTGAAAAATTATTTTTGTGTATATATGGCGTAATAGAAGCAGCCGTAATTGTGTGCTACTTGATATGGCGGCTATTAAGCCTTATATGGTTTTTGTATTTATAAAGCCACCAATTAATTAACTCCAATAGTACGCACCAACTTCCACAAATTAGATCAAATTATATATATATTTAGTGCCAATGACCGGCCAATCCAAATAATAAAATACGAAATCTATTGGATGAACATGTTGAGCTTTCGAAGTGTAAAAGTTCTCTTTTGTTCCTGCAAGTAGCAACAAAACAAATTATGCACCTTCTAGTAGTGTTCATATAGAATATAACCATACTGATAGGAATCAGTGACTTTGAGTAGAATCTTCACAATTGTAGCTATCCAAAATGACAAGAAACACTTTGACACAAGTGCATTCCATAAAATAAGCAACTAAACTTAATTATAGCATCACAAAAAAAAAGAACAAATGTCAATAACTCCTCAACCAAATAAGCAACCAAACTTAGTTATAGCAATTCCAAAACAAATGTCAATAACTCTCCCACCAAATGAGCAACAAAACTTAGTTATAGCAATTCCAAAATAAATGTCAATAACTCCACTAAATAAGCAGCTAAACTTAGTTATATCAATTCCAAAACAACCTCAAACTATAACTCCTCCACCAAATAGGCAGCCAAACTTAGTTATAGAAATTCCAAAACAACCTCAAACTATACTCAAACCAAAACAAGTGTTTCCAGCAGTCAGCAGACATCAAACATATTCTGATTTTAAAAAAATAATAGATCCTCTCCAAAGCTGTTCAAATCTAAGAAACCAAGTAACACATCTACAGAGGAATGAACCGAAATTAAAGTTTGTTTCATGGAAACTTGAAGTTGTTAGAAAGTGTAAAGAAGTTTCTTACTTACCAATCCTGATTATAATATTCACCTTGATGCCAGCAAGAAAAAATGACAAGATTAATGCTTGTTCCTGCAATTTGAGAGATTGAAACATTAGGCAAAATAACAATTAGAAATGGCATAACATAGTAATGGTTTAGTACATTTGAGTAAGAAAGAATAACAATATAACAAGAAATATTTCTAAACAGTATAAACAATTATTAAGATATGGCTACGAATGCAAGCGCAGACAATATCATTACTGAAGAACTGATATAATAATACCGTATATTTGAATTGACGAATTGGTCATATTTGTAGCATTTGTTCCTGTTCGATCGCTGCCTTTAAATGCTTGCCATCTAAGTTAACTTCCTCACCATGAATCCCATCCCTCATCCAAATGGCTGCTTATCCAACTCTTGAAAAGGAATGGGAGCCAGTTCATTATCTTGAGAATAAACATCAAAGTTGTCCCTTCTACTCATCAACATAGCCACATGCCAATCACGTTCGATTGGACATTGTGAATACCAAACTTGTTCTGCCTGGTTAGCCATAATAAATGGCTCATCACTCTTTATTCACGATATAACAAACAATCAAAATTCACCATTTTAAAGTTAAACTCATCCGTCTTCACATCACGTTCTAAGTCAACCCAATCACACTTGAATAAGATGAATTGTACAACATTACTATACAGGATTTTGTAGATGTCGGTGAGCACTTCGTAGTAGGAGACATATTTAGCTAGGGGATTACCATTCTTGCTACTTGCATACTAGGTTATGGTAGCCCTGCAAACAATTCTAGAATTTTTTGTTATTCTACTAACTTCGCAACCTTTGGTTAAAAAACAGAATCCATTGACGTCACAGACATTGTAACACCTCACTTGATTATATGGGTCGCTTGCTAAGGATCTAGAGTCATCAGAAATGTCCATCGTGGAATCATTTTTGATGACCTGAAATATACGAATAATGGAAAACCCTAGTATAAGAGGACATGATTTTTAAATAGACAAAATAAGGGACAAACTCACATATTTTTACAGCCAAGTGTGGAACGTAGTAGAATGAATATGCTACTTTTCATGCACCCTCGCTCTTGGATTTTCCAATGATGTTGAACTCATGTGGATGCTGCATAGTATAATAGCCCGAGTTAGTGAAGCTCTATAAGCTAGAATTGAAAGAAATTTATGATCATAAAAATATCATAGTACATGTGACTTACTCTCTATAGGGCTTCTAAAAGGCCTCAAAGCCTCACAATTTGTGAGCACCCATCAGTGTGCTTGAACAAGGGTTAACCCTGTCAAACACAATATCTAAACCCTTTCCAATTGGTCTTCCCATGTCTGAACCCTCATCTCTGTATCTGGGTGGCCTGTTCTCTTTGCTCTCTACATCATCCAGATACCTTGAAACAAATGTCAATAACTCTTCCACCAAATATCCATTTGCAATTGAACCTTCAGGCTAAGAACGATAACATCTCTTTAGGGTAATGAGATACCTACAAGAGAAGAATGCATTAATAAGAGAGGGAATAAGTTGTTAATATTTTGTTTATATGGAAAGTAAAGTGGGCAGGTCTAATCACCTCTTGATATGATACATCCATCTATGTTGTATTGGCCCCTCAATTACAGCATTCTCAGCCAAGTGAATAGGCAGATGTTCCATGATATCAAAAAAACCAGGAATGAGTGTCTTTTCTAATAGACATAAAGATACAGCAAACTTGTCCTGAAGTTTTTTGACGGAGGACTCATTGTTAGTCTTTGTGCAAAGTTGCCTAAAACACTCGGCAATCTCGATTAATAGCCTGGCAATGTTGTTCGAGCTGCCAAAGGAATAAGCTGTTGTAACAATATATGGCTATCATGAGATTTTAAACCACCAATTATCCTTTTCTAGACATTAATGCCCTGTGACACATGAAAACAATATCCTCTAGCACTTGCAAATCCTTCAACACCCCTAAGAATCTATGAATCTTAGATCGAGACATCGTATATGGTGCTGGTGGCAACACATAACCAGTCCCAAAAGGTTTCAAAATGGGTTGAAGTGTTTTTTTCATTTTCATAAGCTCTAGATCTTTGCGTGCTTTAAGTGTGTCTTTCGTCCCATTGTTGTCCCCTAATAATGTATAAAGTAGGTTATCGCAAAAGTTTTTCTCAATATGCATTACGTCCAACTTATGCCTCATGAGATTTGAGCTCCAATATGGCAACTCCAAGAATATACTCCTCTTCTTCCAGTTGCTGCTATTAATGCCCGACTTCTTTTCAAAATATGCCCTTTTCCTTTTCCGCACATCTTCTCTCCTGTATTCAGTGAGGGAGTTTTTAAGTTGGTTTAATATTTCAGGCCCTGAGAACCTTCGGGGTGGAGTTCTTATTTTAGATCCACCATGGAAGGAAACCTTATCCTTAGACAACTTATGACTCAACTGTAAGAATCGATGATGATAAATGAAACAATATTTTCCACTAGTCGGAAGGTGATAACTCAAACAGTTAACATCGCAAACCGGGAATGCTTGATCATTGTGCATGGAATACCCTGCCAGATTTCTGAAAGCCTGGAAATTGCTAATAGTCCACAAGAGAGCAGCCTGTAGACAAAACATTTCCCTTGCCACTGAGTCATAGGTCATGACACCATTATCCCACAATTCTTCAACTCCTCTAAAAGCGGTTGCATGTAAAGATCAATTTTATTGCCCAGAGATTTAGGCCAGTCAATTAATGTTGAAAGAATAAAGTAGGGCTGGTTCATGCTAAGCCAGGGTGGCAAATTATATATCACTAGCACAACAGGCCAAGTGCTGTGAGGAATGTTCATATTTGAGAATGGACTAAATCCATCTGCTGAGAGGCCAAGTCTAACATTCTGCAATTCAGCACCGAATGAAGGATAAAGCTGATCAAGGCTTTTCCAAGCTCGAGAATCAACCAGATGCCTGTGAACCCCATCTTTAACCTTTCCTTCATCACGCCATTGCATCAAAGAGGCTGCTTTTCTGAACATGAATAACCGTTTCAAGGATGGCGTAAGTGGGAAATATCGCACAAGCTTACACGTGATTTTCCCCCCTCCTTTTTATACTGTGAAGTGTTGCACACTTCACACTCAACAAGAACCTCATCTACTCCCCTATAAATCATGTAATTATTTGGGCATGCATCCCAAGTCTTACGTTCCATCCCCAAGACACTAGCTATTTTGGTTGCCTCGTAGTAAGAACTTGGCTCCTTCACGTCCACTTTACTAAAGACATCTTTAAAGAGCTCGAGCAACATGTCAAGTGACTTGTTTGACCATCCATTCAACACCTTAATGTGCAATAATATCCATAATATGCCTATGGGTTGCCTATCACAAGATACCCACATAATATGCCTTTTGGGTATTCAATTTTCGTTAAATAAATTTTCAAATGTTGATAAAATTTTTTGTGAATTTATTTTGTTAAAAAGAGAAGAATTTCCAATCCTCCTTTGTGTGTTTTTTGATCAAAATATCCATATATATA
>JAWZTD010033814.1:0-14038 GCA_035221335.1 Echites panduratus
AACATAGGTCAATGAACTAACCATAATCTTGGATGAAATCTTGGGTAAGTTTTTCAATTGATGTGTTTTATGTTGATAAAGATGGTTTCCTTTGCATGAATCACATCATTTTCTTTCTTTAAATTTCTGTTGTCACCATTGCTTTGACCACTATTTTCATAGCCTTTGTCATTGCTAACACCTTTCTTTAATTGTGCTCCTTTATTTGATTTTTTGAATGTTTCGGCAAAGTTTTCAATGAAATAGGACATATCTTGTTCATCCGAATTTGATCCCCCCACTGTTGGTGCCAAATTTTTGTTCTTTTTTCAATAGCAAAGTGCACATCAAAGGTTTGTATTGAAACCATGGGTTCTTTCAACTTCATTATTGATAAATCTTCAGCTTTTATAGTTAGGTAACTTTAGCAATAAACCTTGGAGGCCATGATTGTAATACTTTCCTCTCTAGCTTTTCTTCGGGATTGATTAGCAATATCATGAATTCTATCATTAAATACCTTGGTGGTCTCATCTTCTGCATCTTCAACTCCTCAAATTTTGATGTGAGGATATCAAGTTTGGATTTTCGAACAAAGCTTGTCCTTTCATACATAATTCTTGGAGTATCCCATGCTTCTTTCGCTATTGAGCAAGTCCATATAGTTTTGAATTGTTCAGCCTTTACTACACAAACAATACTGTGAGGGCCTTTACATTAACCACTAACAGCCTGCATTCTTCGTTAGACCATTCTAATTTCGGTTTTAATTTGATGATGCCTCTTTTGGCTTTGATGGATGGAGGTTCCCAACCTATTTATATTGAATCAAAATCATTCTTGTCATGAGTGGAAACAAGCATTTCATTATTACCTTCCAATAAGAATAATTGTCACTATTGATCAACAGTGGTCTTGTCATTGAACCACATTCTTGATTTCAATATACAAGTGTCCTTGCTCTGATACCGATTGAAGATAAAGGTCTACAAAATCACTATTAATACAAATTAATTAACAACTGTTGAGTGTGATAGTGACTGAGAATTAAGCTCAAATGAAAAGTAAAGCAATAAAATAAAGTGACAAAATAAATTTGATTAAGTAGGTCAACCAAGCCTTCTTCAGCGGGATCAAACACCATGATCCAATCACACGAGCACTTGACTTCTTATAGTGGTGATCGAATTGGCCATATATTTCATAGGTGATTTCAGTACTTGATCATTTTGTTATTCTTATTAGTTGCCTATGCTAATATGACGAGGCTAATTATTTGTTAAAATCATTTGTTTGATGGATTTCATAATCGTTTGATAGTGTTGCTTGAGGACAAGCAAAGGGCTAGCGTGGGGGAATTTGATAAATGCATAATTTGCTACATAATTTATGTATGAACCTTTGATTTTAATTGTTTGGAAATATTATTTATGTGGAATTTGATTATATTATATGTTTTATGTAGTAAATTAAACTCCGGAATAAAGATAAGCACAAAATCAAGGTTTTGACTTGTTTTGGATAAATTTCAAGTTGAGGAGACAATCCATAAAAGATGGAGGATTTAATGGAAAAGGAGAGAATCCCTAAAACATGGAGGATTTTATGGAAATGAAGACAATCCCTAAAATATTGAGGATTTTAAAAAGAAAAAGAGGATTTTACGGAAAAGAAACCATTCCTTTAAAACATAGAGGATTTTAAGAAAAAAGGGGGAACAAACCCCTAAAACATGGAGGATATAAAAGAAAATGGAATATGGATACAAATCTTATAAATAGTTGATGCAAACTCTCTTGAAAGAAAATTATTCATTGATAAGAAATCATCTTGTATTCTAGAGAGATATTAGAAGAGCTCCAAAGCCATCAGTGTCTAATTTCTTTGTTCTAATCAAGGATTAAATTGAAGGCTTCAATTCATCCAAATTGTGAGATCTATTTATGCTTATTTTGATTTCTTCTTCTTAAATATTCATGTGTTTAATATTTTTATTTCAAATTTCTAGGTTTTATTGAATATTGGTACCATATTTGATAACTTAGGGAATTTGCTTTCTATTTAGAACATTAAATCCATAATTGTTTAATTGTTCTAATATCGATAGAGAATAACATATTTTCTATTATGTGAACACATGATCTAATCTAAATAAATTGAGCTTGTGTATTTATTAGTCAAAATTAGGCTTCTCAAATTTTTAATGCTATCACAAATTAAAACTTAAATCTTTTTTGAGGTTGTTTATTGATAAGGGAATTAAACAAAGAGTTTGTTTTAAATTAACTATTAATTAAGGAGAATTTGGTTGTTAGAACTTGTCAACGACTAGAACCAGTTCATTCAAGTTAGATTTAATCTATATTTTCATGAATGATCAATAGTAAATACAGTCCGATATTTATCCTTGGCTAGAAATTATTTTGATATTGATTTGAATTAATTTTCTTTACTTGTTATTTCAAAATTCTCCTTTCGGTTGAAAATGCACCCCATATTTTCTTACATTGTTTAGAGAAATAAATCAATCACCAGTCCCTATGGAGACGACCCTACTTGTCATTATCTACAAATTCATTTTTTGAGAGTAAGAAATTTTATTTTTGTTGGATTTCACACCCTTCAAATTTTGGGGCCTTTGCTGGGGAGCTGGTGTCTTTAATTTATTTATTACTCTTGTTTCCTAAATTTGTTTATTCCATGTTCTTCTAGAACAGTTGAACTCTAATTTGATCTAGAAATTGAGAAGAAGGCTCGTCAATTAAGAAAGGAGACCAAGCAGCAACGTTCTGATAAAGCTTCCTCAGAGAGAACATTAATGTCCTACTACTCTGAGGAGGAAATCATAGCTCTTTAAAATCGTGAGAGAACATTAAAGGAGCCAGCTGAAACAATTTTGAATTTGCGACCTCTTTGCATTCAGCATCCTAAACTTGATGTTAATTTTGAGTTAAAATCTGGTCTTATTCTCTTACTTCCTTCCTTTCATGGACTTTCTGGTGAAGATCCACATAAGCATCTGAAGGAACTTCATATAGTGTACTCAAGCATGAAGCCTCAAGGTGTCACTGAAGATCAAATAAAGCTACCTGCTTTTCCATTCTCCTTGAAGGATAAAGCAAAATATTGGTTCTACTACCTACCTTCTTGTTCCATTACATCATGGAATGATATGAAGAAACAATTTTTAGAGAAGTTTTTTCTAGCACCAAGAACTACAAATATCAGAAAAGTTATATGTGGGATAAGACAATTTAGTGGAGAAAGCTTAAATGAGTATTGGGAACTATTCAAGTAGCTATGTGCAAGTTGCCCACACCATCAAATTCCTGAACAGAGACTCATTCAATATTTCTATGAACGATTGTTCATGATGGATAGAACATGATAGATGCATGGGGTGTATTGTAAATAAAACTCCTAGAGAAGCAACCTATTTGATTTCTAGCATGGGTGCCAATTCACAATAATTTAGAAATTGAGTATGCTAAAAAAAGAGTCAATGAGGTAAGTTCTTTTTCCATTGATCAACGTTTAGATAAACTTACTTCTCTTGTGGAAAACATGGTTGTAGGTAATATAAAAAATATACAACAAGTCAAAGTTTGTGGTATTTGCTCTAATTATGGTCACTCAACGAATATGTGCCCCACTCTTCAAGATGAAGTCATAAATCAAAATGAGCAAGCTAATGTTGTTGGAGGATTTCTTGGTCCATCTCAAAGGAAGTATGACCTCTATTCGAATACCTATAATCTGGGGTAGAGAATCATTCTAATATGAGTTATGGAGCAAAACCACCAATCATTCAACGTTTCCAACCTAGACCACCTCCAACAGAGCAATCAACTTCAAAGCAGGGTATATCTCTTGGTAAAATTGTCGAACTACTTGCAACTACACTCTTGATGCCATCAAACAAATACCTTGCTATGCTAAATTTCTAAAGGAGTTGTGTGTATCAAAAATGAAATTAAATGGAAATGACAATTTTTACATAGGAAAGAATGTTCCAGTAATATTACAAAAGAAGTTACCTCCCAAATGTAAAGATCCAGGTACGTTTACTGTCCCTTGTAAGATAGGAAGTACTAGGATTGAAAGAACAATGTGTGATTTAGGAGCTTCAATTAGTGTGATGCCGCTTTCAATTTATAGAACCCTTAACATTACAACTTCGAAAGATACAAGGGTAGTTATACAACTTGCTGATCATTCTATTACTTATCTTGAAGGAGTTTTATGTGATAAATATGAAAGAAGATAATTCTCATGAGTTAACTGCACTATTGTTGGGAAGACCTTTTCTTAAAACTTCTAAAACTAAAATTGATGTTGATGCAGGAACTCTTACAATGGAATGTAATAGTGAGGTTATTTCATTTAACATTTGTGATGCCATGAAATATCCTAATGAGGTCCACTCCATGTTTTCTGTTGATATTTTTTATCCTTTGGTGCATAACACTTTTAAACTGATTGATGATGATGTAGTGAAAGTGGTTATTAATAATCACTTCACTAGTGAAGGATTACCGGAAGAAGAATTTGTGCTACAAAATGCATTACAAGGTGCTATCTTTGAGTTGGAAGCTCTCAAGCCTATTCAAAATAATGTCTTATATTAAGTAACCTATACCTCATACAAAACTTCTTCCTTCTCTTATGCAAACACCTATATTAGAGTTGAAAACATTGCCAGATCACCTTAAATATGTCTTTTTAGGTGAAGGAGAATCATTCCGGTGATTATTTTCTAAAAACTAAACAAAAGAAGAAAAGTTGATGAGAGCTCTTAAAGACTACAAAGGAGCAATTAATTGGACCATGGCCGACATTAAAGGGATAAACCCTTCTACATGTAAGCACAAAATTCTATTAGAAGATAATGTCATCCTTCAAGACAATCACAATGACGAATGAATCCACCAATCATGGATGTCGTCAAAAAGGAGTTGTTAAAACTTTTAGATGACGGTATAATATATCCAATCTCAGATAGAAATTGGTTTAACAGTGATTGAGAATCAAGATGGTTTCAAAATGGGTGGCAAGTTTGTATTGATTTTAGGAGGTTAAATGAGGCAACTAGAAAAGATCATTTTCCACTTCCTTTTATTGATCAAATGCTTGAACGTTAACTGGTAGTTCTCACTATTTTTGTCTTGATGGATATTCAGGTTTTCATCAAATTCTAGTAGCTCCAGAGGATCAAGAAAAGACCACATTCACATGTCCATTTGCCTTTCAACAAATGCCATTTGGTCTTTGCAATGTTCCTACCACATTCCAAAGGTGTATGGTTAGTATATTTTCTGATTATGTGAAAAACATCATAGAGGTATTCATGGATGATTTCACAATCTATGGTGATTCTTTTGATTCATGTCTTGCTAACCTTACTAAAGTTCTTAAAAGACGCATTGAAACCAACCTTGCATTGACTATGAAAAATGTCATTTTATGGTTGATCAAGGTATTATTTTGGGCCATGTAGTGACTTCTAAGGGAATTGAAGTTGACAAAGCCAAGATAGATGTCATTAAGTCTTTAACTTATCCCACAAGTGTGAGGGAAATTCGTTCTTGTCTCAGTCATGCACGATTCTATTGACACTTTATGAAGGATTTCCCCTAGATAGCTCAACCTCTAGGCAAATTACTTCAAAAAGATATGGCCTATGAATTTGGTAGAGCCTGCAAAATACCATTAGACAAGCTTAAGGGATTATTGACCACAACATGGATTATCCTACCACCAGACTGTAACCATCCTTTCGAAATCATGTGTGATGCAAGTAACTATGCTTGGACAAAGAGTTAGAAAAGTTGGTGCCGTGCTTGGACAAAGAGTTAGAAAAGTTGCCCATGCAATTTACTATGCTTCTAGAACACTTGATAATGCTCAATGCAACTATTCCACAACAGAAAAAGAACTCTTGGCCTTTGTTTTTGCTTTATAAAAATTCCAATCTTATTTGTTAGGCACAAAAGTAATTGTTTACTCTGATCATGCAGCTCTAAAATATTTTCTTGCCAAGAAAGAAGCAAACCAAGACTCAACTGTTGGATCCTCCTATTGCAAGAATTCAACTTGGAAATTCGAGACAAGAGAGGAGCTGAAAACTTAGTTGTTGACCACCTTAGTAGGCTACATACGAGTGAGAATCCCACACTTTTGCAAGATAGCTTTCGAGATGAAAATCTTTTCTCTATTCAGAAGACAACTCCCTGATATGCTGATATTGCTCATTATTTGGTTACGAAGACACTACCTAGTTATTTGTCACAAAATATAAAGTGTCAAGCTGAATATTATACTTGATATGATCCTTATCTGTGGAAACACTATTCTAATCAAATTATAAGAAGGTGCGTTTCTGAATCTGAAATTCCTTCCATTCTTCAATTTTGTCATTCTTATGCATGTGGGGGACATTTTGGTCCAAATCACACAACAAAGAAGATCTTAGAATGTGGGCTATTTTAGCTTAAAGATGTATATTTATTTTGTAAGACATGTGAACAATGCAAAAAAAGAGGTAATTTATGTCATAGAGATCAAATGCCACTGACATAGATCATTTTTTGTGAAATATGTGATGCATGGGCATCAATTTTATAGGTCAATTTCCGCAATCTTTTGGTACCACATTTGACAACTTAGGGAATTTGTTTTCTAGTTAGAACATTAAATCTGTAATTGTTTAATTGTTCTAATACCGATTGCGAATAACATATTTTCTGCTATGTGAACACATGATCTAATCTAAATAAATCGAGCTTGTATATTTATTGGTTAGAATTGGGTTTCCCAAATTTTTAATGCTGTCTCAATTTAAAACTTAAATCTTATTTGAGGTTGTTTGTTGATAAGGGAATTAATCAAAGAGCTTGTTTTGATTAACTATTAATTAATTAGAAGTTGGTTGTTAAAGCTTGTCAACAACTAGAACCAATTTATTCACATTAGATTTAATCTATCTTTTCATCGATGATCAATTGTACATCGAGTCCGATATTTATCCTTGGCTAGAAATTATTTTGATATTGATTTGAATTAATTTTCTTTACTTGTTTTTTTTCAAAAATCTCCTTTTAGTTAATTTCTGAAAATCCACCCCATACTTTCTTACATTGTTTAGAGAAATAAATCAATCACCAACATTTGTTGAGAAGACCCTACCTGCCATTATCTGTAAATTCATTTTTTGAGAGTATTGAATTTTATTTTTATTGGATTCGACACCCATTATTCTACTACAGCAACTGTTTGATTGTCTGCATCACCAATTAGCACCGGTGCAGTTTCATGAAGAAACTTTACCAAATTAAGAGTGGTTATATAGAAAAACATTTGTTATTACCACCTCTTAAAATCAATTCCACTAAATTTTTCTTTGTTCTTACCATGGGAATGACTACCATGTGGCATAGTAGTCACAGAGGCCAAGGTAGTCCCTTAAGTTATTGCTCCTTGAAACACATGTTGAATATTAAGCCCCTCAAAGGTAGGTACAACTGATATGCCAATATTTCATGCTGTTTTTTGATTAATAAAGTACTAATCTGTAAATAGATTAATCAAACAAATGTAGTTAATTCTCAACAGAATTTTATAAGACCAAGTTCAAAGACTATTGAAATTTTTTTTAATTGAAATAAAAATCCAGTCGAAAGCAAATTAATTTGACTAACTTTAATGGATCAAATATTGACTAAAGCATGCATAAAGAAATCTAGTGGACAAGACTACATAGATTGAAAATTTGCAGAATACTTTATATATATATATATATTTTTTTCAATATTCGTGCTTTGAATTAGAAAATTACCATTAAATATCGCTTTAAAAAAAATAAATATAAACTATATCTCAATATAAGAGAATTAATATAAAACTTGAAACAACATAAGATAAAAGGAGAAACTCGTGCATGGACATGATTTCCTTAAAGCGATTTCATTCCTCATTGGTGCTTATGGAATACATGGATCAATTACCTTCTAGGACTCCTAATTTCTTCTTAAGCTAGGTAAATCACTTGCTCCCTCAAGATATTGGAACTCAAATATGTTGCACTTTTCTCTCACTCACAAACTCTTTCAACAAGACTTAGGATATTGGCACATTAGAGTTAATGTGAGGAGTCTCAAGAGACTCCATAACCCCTAAGATATTCAAGAGTGAAAATTCATAACCCCTCAAATATTCAAGTGTCTCGATAACTCCTTAGGTTAATAATTCATTAACCTCCTAACATTGATCTAAGAAGTAATTGAAAAGTTACAAATCTTTTTCTTCTTCGTAACATCTCTTCTCCATAACTTACATGTCCATTTTTAACACATAGAAACAATTTGGTAGTTCACATTCCTCATAAATGTGAGTATTATCCAACAAAGACATGATTAATAAAACTTAAGAATACAAAAAAAAGAGATAGATAAATCTGCCCTAGGGAAAATAATCCAATTCTTTATCTTCAGGGACTCTTTTTGAAATCAATCTTGTATTGTGTCTTTTAAAACTTAAGAGCCCTACCTATAAGAGTTTAATACTCCTTTACAACGAGAAATTACCCAAAAGAATTCTAAAAATTAATTAGAAGTTTTCATTAGAGAATTCCAAAAGGAGTAAAAAATCTTTTAGAAAATTAGATTTTTCACCAATGGCTCAATCTGGTCAGCTAAAGTGCCAGATGGCATGCATTTGGAGTGATCTCGCCTGCCCAGTCCGTGTCGGACTGGCGCTCTCAAGTGAGCCACCTAGCTCGCTATTGAGTTGTCCGGCATGCTTTGACACACCTATATACTGCACTCGTCCTCATTGGCTTCATCTTTTTCTTAGCATTTTCCAAGCAAACCTTCCTATAATCAAAAATCAAGTATAGAGAAGTAAAATACATTTAAAAAGACATAATTACGCCAAGTTACGTAAGATAATGACATAAAAATGATATAAAACTTAATCTACATATGCACAAATCAACTTTTATTTATACAAATATAAAAATAGGGAGTAATGAGAAAAAGCATGTAATAATGCTTATTTATTCAAATGGATGTAAAAGTAAATTTGACAAAATTTATTTCCCTTTCCTTCCACTTTTCAATCTAACCAAACAAGAAAAAATATTTCATATTTACTTCCACTCCATTCGTACCAAAGAAATTTGAAGTAATTGTAAATGCTTACTTTTATTAGGGGAAGTAAATTGAGCCATCCCCAATTCCACTTGCATACCAAACAAGCTCTTAAGGTTATTTCATCCATATTAAGGAAATAATTACTTTACTTATTTTGAACTGTATTACTTCTCATAATGACTTTGATTTTTCAGGAAAATATATTATGGGGTTGAGATTATGAATCTAAGGGTTGGTTGATCTAAAATTGGAAGATGTAAAAGTATTAATTGACTTTGAAAAAAGTCGCAAATAAATATGTAGGCAACATTCAAGTTTTTTTTTTCATGAAAATATATAAGCAATAACTAATTTGAGACAAAATGAGTGTTTTGTTTCAAACCATTTGTCCTTTTCAACTTCAAGGTAACTTCTATTAGTTTTTTCCCCAATATGCCCTTGTAAAGTTTACCCACTTACTCATTAAGAAAGTCCTCGCCTAATGGAGTTATGATGAGAGACTAAGAAAAGTATAACTTTGACTAATTTATTGCAAGGGTGTTTTAATCCAATTTATCTAAAATTGGATTCATTAATTAATTTGTCTCCTTAATCCATGTGCAAAACTTTAAAAGACAAATAAAAAGGAAAAATGAAGGTAGCATATTAATAAAAATTTTATCACTCGTCTTTAAAGATTTTGTATATATAAAACTTTTGTTAAATTACTAATTTAACAGAAAATACTCCGTCCATCCCAATTTAATTGTCATTTAAGGTTATTTAACCAATATTAAGAAAATATTAACTTTACTTATTTTGGATTGTTTGCTCCTCATAATTACTTTGGTTTTCAAGCAAAATTTGTGATGAGGAGTATAAGGATTGATTAATGTAAAATTGAAACGTGTGAAACCATTAATTGACTTTGAAAAAAGACACAAATAAAGTAGATTGATAAGTTCTTGGAAAAAACAAATTTGGGATAATTCGGGATTAACGCAATATATAGCAAATGTATAAGTTCTTGGGAAAAAAAAATGTGTTACATGTTATCCAATTAAATTAATATTTTTGAAAATAAAAAATTAAAGAATAGTTATATACAATTTTTTTCTAAAAATATTTATGTTCATATATATTCCTATTAGATAGAATTTGACAAAGTACTTTTCAATTTAATGAACATTCAAATTTATTAATGTAATTTCAAAATTCCTTTATTTCAATTAATTGAATCATGAAAATTATTAATTAGAATAACGAACCACTTGAAATTGCAAGTAGCGTCATTACAAGTTTTCTTGAACAAAATATTAAATAAATAAAATATAAAAAATAATAATGTAGTAAAATATAAAATAAATTTATATTAAAGAATCATCATTAAATATTTAGTATTTGCATTAATTAAATATAAGTTATAACCATTTATTATTATTATAACTACATTGTACTATTTAAAAAATTCTAGCAACACAATTTTCAATCACAATATATATGACAATTAATAAAAGATAAAGTCAATCGTTTTCTAATAAAATATTTAATAAATGAAATATAAAAAGTTATAAAATAATAAAATATAAAGAGTCTTCATTAAAGTATGTAGTATCCACATTAATTGAAATTTACATTGTAACTGGTTATTATTATTAATTGTTTAATACCATTTAACTTTCAGTATTGTAAAATTCTCGGTAACAATATATGACTGTTAATAAAAGGTGAGGTCAATGGCTAGCTAATATCAGTATTTTCTTTGGGAAAATGTGACTATGAAGATCATTACTAGAAACCTTATGTGTTAAAATTTTTTCTTTTTCATAATTTGTAATTACATATAATGAAATATAAAATGATTAAAATATAAATAGCATAAAGAGTTATTAAAGATATTTAGTATCTACATCCATTTAAATAAAAGATACAACCTTTTAACAATATTATTAATTACAATAGTTGATTAATATAATTAAAATCCTTCATTGACATGTATTTTTTCCAGTATAATAATTTGAGATAAATCCTTATTACTAGGGCACATAATCTTCAATGTCATATAATATGCTTTTTGCTTATATGCCACTTTAAAAAATTCTTTTACACCATTGCAAAACTTAAATGAAAATCCTACTCCACCGGGGCCAACTTTTATAACTATTCATTTACGATTACAATTCATACCTAATAAAAGAAATTCTAAAAAGTATTGAGCATGAAATAATTAAATAGTGCTCTAAAATACTAAATAGATATCTAAGCAATAATGTATATATTTCACAATATATGAAGCAATAGTTCAACAAAGAAAGAAATTAATAAAAAAACAAAAACAAGATCTTTACTAATATTTTGGAAGAAACATAATAATAAGAGATGAGGAAAGAAAAAAAAGAGAATCATTTAATCCTTAATGTAGTAGAAGGAGAATGAGGAACAAAAAAGAAATGCTAATTACTTGTAGAAGATAAGACAAACTCAGATTTTCTTTTGAGTGTCCATTGTTGTAGCCTGTTGAAGATGGTTACAAATGAGAGTATAAAGGAAAATTGATGAAATGGCAAAAGGAAAATGAGCTAAAAATATTCACATTTTCTATGGAAAAAACAAATTCATGGAAAATTTCTATAGATAAAATAAAGGCCGTGGAACCTTTCCACGATGAAGACAACTTTTGTGGAAAAAGTAGTTCAACAATTAATACGGTAATAAATTGAAGTAATTATTTGTGGGCTGTAATTATACTTTTTCCAAGGACAAAGTTTTCTGCTGCAAGTTGCTATGGCTAAGGAAATCCGGGGCAAAACTTCCAAGGTAAAAGCCATCATCATTGGCAACTTTCACCAGCGAAAGCTTCGGCAAACTTCCACGGAAAAAGAATAGATCTGTGGAAAACATTTGTTAGCAATATTAATGTACAATAAATTATTCACTTGTCCACGAATGGAGGAAATCATGGAAATTTTATTTCTACAGATCTTTGGATAAATTTCTACTAAAAGATGATGACTATAAAAAGTCTTGTAATGTTATATCCTTAGGAAAGTCCATAGAAACTTTCTATGGATTTAAATATTTCATACAAATGTTTTCCATGATAATATCCGTGAAGGATAACATGATTTCTAACTCTAAAAGTAACACACATTAGTAAACTTATTCCCAAAAATTAGAGCAAACTTGAGCAGTGGGGTATATATTAATAAAGTATATTTCCATGGACTCTTTGATATGGTAGTTGTGGCCTATCCTTTTCAAATTCTTCCACAATTGCAACATGGCAACATAATTAAGTAGAGATTAAAATGAAGTTAGTAGAAGAAAAGGATGAAGGTGGCAGAAGATGTGGCGATGAGTACGTGGGATAGATTTGGAGATATGTTTATGCCACCACGGGTTAGAACATATCTTTCCTCTTCTTTTTTTTTAAGTTCATTATATAAGGTTCTTTTTAAAGATTTTTTGGAGCTTCTGATGCGATCCTCAAGGTTGAAGTTTCTCAAATCTAGGCCCAACCCTAAAGAACTTCTCAATGCAAAATCAAATTCGTCAACGATTCAAGTTTGGAATATATTGACCAAGAATTATGGCATAACTCTAATAAATCTACAAGTTTATAGAAACTCCTACACCCCAAACCAAAGTAGTAGTAAGCCTCTTAAGAAAGTCTCTCAGGAAACCTAAGAAGTTCAATGTGAAACTCTCACGAAAGATCAATTTTGATCTTGAAGGAATTTACACTCATGAGAGAAAAGAATATCTTGTGTTGAATAATGAATAAAAAGTTACAAAGAAGGGGTGTATTTATAGTCCAAAACATTACCAAATTATAGTAGGACATTATTTGTAGTAACTAAGTAAAACAAATAAAACCTAACTAAGTCATAATAGGACTCTTTTAAAGTAACTAACTAAAACAATTAAAAATCTATACGAAATAGGAAAATGAAATAAAATCATATTAGAAACAAATTGTCCAACTTGAGTTGTTCTCTAATTTGAGTGTTCAACCCCTTCAACTATTATCACATTCGAAAGCTTCTTATCTTCATAGAATTCTTCAAGTTTTGATCTTTGTAGTAATTCTTCAAAATCAAAGAGTTCTTCTTTGTGCTGCATAAATTATATTAAAACTTTCCTTATCTTAGAAGCTCTTGCCCTTGTAATAGGTCCATTCGGTAATCTTGGAGCTTGATCTTCATCAATCCCCCCTCCACAAAAGGATTCGTCCTCGAATCGACATCATCTACATCAAAAGGAGAAAAGTCACAAACATTAAACATAGAACTTACATTATACTTACCTTGGAGATCAACTCGATATGCATTATCATTGATTTTTTTCAACAATCTGAAACAGTCCATCTCCTCTTTGATCAAGCTTAGTCTTTCGAGTTTGAGGAAACCTCTCTTTCCGCAAATGGATCCATACCCAATCACCAATTTCAAACTTCACTGATTTCCTTCCCTTATTGTAATGCTTTTCATATCTTTGAGTTTTTTTTTTAATATTTTCTCTTACTTTTGCATGCATTTGTTTTATTTTCTCAACTTTCTTGCTACCATCTAAGCTATGAACATCATTCACAGGTAAAGGCATTAAATCCAATGGAGTTAAATGGTTAAATCCATAAACCAATTCGAATGGTGAAAAATTAGTAGATGAATGAATGCAACGATTATATGCAAACTCAATATAAGGCAAGCATTCCTCCCAAAATCTCAAATTTCTTGTTATGATAGCTCGCAATAAACTTTCCAATGTTCTATTGACAACCTCGTTTTGGCCATCAATTTAGGGGTGACAAGTAGTAAAAAACAATAATGTAGTTCCCAATTTTCCCAACAAACCTTTCCAAAAGTAACTTAGAAATTTAGCATCCCTATCACTAACAATAGTTTTAGGTATACCATGCAATCTAACAACTT
>JAWZTD010033843.1:0-14028 GCA_035221335.1 Echites panduratus
CCTTTCTCCTGATCTTGGATGAATCTAACCAGGTAACAAAATCTTCCATGTTTCTTGTAACTAGAAATGCAGCATCATTTACTGGTTCCCGGCCAACTCGGACATGCCCCTGCTCTACAGATATGACAGCTTCCTTTGAGTGTGCTGCAAAATTGAGCTACACCAAGATTGTTGAAAATCTTCAGCCAAAAGAATATATAATGTAAAATAAAATCCTACCATTTGATATCGGAAGCTATTGTACAAGAAGTCAACCAATTCAAATCTTGTCATTCCTCATAATATTCTCCAAGATAGGATTCAATCCATGAAAGGAATTCCAAGCCAAATAAACTAAATAAACTATAACTATGACATTTTCTTTAAAGAAAAATAAAGCATTTGATCTATCGTTTTAGCTTTGTCGCAGCCATTTTGTTAGGGATTGAATACGGAGGCCTTTATTTGGCTTTTTTGGTTTACATCTGGGGACATTTTGTTCCTAAGATTAATTGACAATCTTGTCATGACTGCAGAATTTGGCACTGTTTCTACATTTTAGGTTTAAGCAAAAGGTAATTCATAATTTAGTAGTTTTGTTAAATTTTATTTATTTAAATTGCTTTTTATTTCTTTCTTGATTACTTTTATTTATTTGAATTAATTTTTGTTTTTCACTTAGTTCAATTTATTTCACTATCTAGTTTAAAAATGGATAGATCTCATTCATCCTCCCACCAAATTAATTTTAATGAAAAACAATTTAATAGGTATTGTGAATATGATATTAGAACAAATTTTCCTTAACACGATGAAATAAAGCCCTTAAGTGATGATGTTGATCCCAATGATGATGAGAAAATTTCGACCCCCACTAGTCAATTAGGAGGAGAGGGTACATCTTCACGTAGCACAACTAAAACAAAAGGAAAAAATCATTAGTCTGGAAATTATTTGGAAATGAGGAAGAAAAAGATATTTGAATAGTTTGTGTTAAAATATATATATGCATAAAAGTGGGAGTGAGATGGAAGCCTTAACTTGAGACTTGATGAGCACCTTGACTTTAATGAAGATTTAAGAAAACAACAACAAATTAACATGGGAGGGGAGTAACTGACAATTTTAGATTTAACAAAAAATTTGATAGAGAAAAACTTACTAGCTTGCTTGGTGGATCATAGAACAAAATATTCCTTTTGGGATAATGGAAATAGATAGTTAATGAAGCAATTATACAATCTTTACAACCGGCATTTAATAGAATCCCTAAATCGATATTTAAAAGAGATGTTATTAAATGTTTTAAAAATATGAAAAATGATAAAATATTCATTTTAAAGAAATAAAGGATATAAATTTTGCGGTTACATGTGATTCTTGGGTATTCATTACTGGACTACATTATTTTTGTATAACTTGTCACTTGATTGATAATGATTGGATTCTTCAAAAGAGAATCATTTGTTTCAAACCAATGGAATATCCTTACACAGGTATGTCCATTGTTCAATTTATTTTATTCATTACTCATGAATTTAATATTTTGAAGAGAATTTTTCCTATTTCTCTTGATAATGTCAAAAGTTATGATTCTAGTATTCTTATTCTAGTTAGTGAAATAAATCCAATTTTTTATGAAAAACTTTTTAATAATAAGTGAGCATGTCATGTTTTAAATTTAATTGTTAAAAATGACATTAAATTGACTCATGAAGTTGTTAGTATTATTCGTGATATTATATAGTTTATCAAAACTTCTTCAGTTAGAGCACAACAATTCAAATGTCTTTGTTTAAAGCAAAATTTAAGTTATAAAAAATTTAGGCTAGATGTTAACACGAGGCGAAACTCTACTCATGATATGATACATAGTGTGCTTCCTTATGAAAATCAACTGAATTATTTTTGTAACAGTACTAGATTTTCTCCCCCTCTAACTAGTTCAATTTTTTTTAGAGTGGTGCTATTGAATCTTCTTTTTTGAAAACTTTTAAAGAAGTCACAAAATTTAATTTCAGGTCAATATTATCTCACTACCCACCATATGATCCACACATGAATTCAAGTTTGTCATGCATTCAGTGAATTTAGGGACCATAGCCAAATAGTAGAGGCTATGGAATAAATATTCCTTTATTGTATTGTATTACATTGCATTGCTTTTTGTATGGATTCACTTTTTAAGATTTTAAGTTTTGAGACAAGCATTGACTACTTGTACGGATCGTACCCTGACACAAAAAGACAAATGTCATGACAGTTGAAGGCTATTGTGAGGTCTCACATAGATCTTCTTTTTCATCCTATGAAGATCAGGTTTCTACACGAACCACAAGCATGCCGCCCCCAAGATCAAGCGCTTCGTCTAGACCGGAGAAATTCAACGCTTGGGTCACCATCATGAATCTCAACAAGAGATCAATGACGGGAGTTTCATCTCCTACATCTTCATCCAGTGAAGGTTTGAATGAGATGACAATTTATAATATTGTTGCTCAAGTTCAAATAACCAGCTAAGAAACAGAATTTGACATTTTAGGATGGTGGAAACTAAATCAATCCATTTACCCAAATTTGTGTCGATTGACAGGCAATGCTTTGACACCACCTATTTCATTTGTGAGTTTTAAAAGTGCATTTAGCGAAAGTAGCAGATGATTGGATGAATCTAAGAGTGTCATGCCACCTGATAATTTGGAACCTCTCATATATGCTTCCAACTGGATAAAGGTAAAAAGAAGATTACAAATGGCTCATCAAATTGATCATAATGATTGAGACACTTATAGAGGAGCATCATCATCTCAATGAAATAACACATAAATATAGCTTTTTATTGTGAATTTTCCACAAGTTTTGTAATTTGAATAATTTATTTATTAATAAATTTATGAAGTCTTGTATTCAAATTATTTATACATTCTCCCAAAGTTCTAAAATTTTAAACTCTTGAACTTCTAAAATTTCTAAAATTCTAAGTTCTAATTCTAATAAATTTTAAACTTCTGATTTTAAAATCTTAAAATTTCTAAAATTTTCTAAGTTTTAAATTCTAATTCTAATAAGTTTTTAATTAATTTTACTTTCACTTAAAATTTACTTAAATTTTGAAAAATAGTAAACATAAACTCCTAAATAGGATAATTTTAAAGTTTTGAAATAATTAAAATAAAATATTAAAGATAAAAACAAATTTTTTTTTTTAAATGAAACCCACAACCTGGCTCGACCCACTTAAGTCCAAGCGGTGCCCCTCCATGCCTAGTGGTACCGTTTTGAAACTGGCCTAACCACCATCTCTTCCAACAACTAAGACCAGTCTTAAGCCCACCCCGCCGATCTACTGTTCTACTTGTTATTATCATCTGAATTGTACTTGTCATTAAAAAAAAAAAGAAGTTAATTTTACCTATTATGTCAAACAATACTTTAAAGAATTATTATCTTGAAGAGAAATAAACCCCAATTTGTCTCATAATGATTTTTCTCCCCCCAAAAAAAAAAAAATACATCTCTATTTCTGTTTTCTTTCAGCTGTGGCAACTTTTCACATGGACATGAGAACCAAAAGGGAATTAAAAATTCAAAAATAGGATTTGAAGGATCTCGGTAATCCCCTTGGCACGTAGAATTATTGCATGATTGCAGAAGATTTATTATGGATCAGGTGTCGTACTTCAAATGGCAGACCCTAAAATTTTAGGATTTGGGAGGATAAATCAATCTCACATCTTATTAATAGCAAAGAGTTACATGAATATATTTTGGAACCAATGCCCACCTCGTTCTCCATCAAAGTTGATTCCACAGAAAAAGCAACTCAAGACGAGTAACAACCCAGATTCCATCAAAAGATTCATTCCTACCACAAATGCACAGTGAAATTGTAAACTCAAAATGTTCTTCATAGTAGCAAACTTCTTTACAATATTTCTCTATACAGACAGAATGATAGGAATGGGAGCTCAAATTAATGGAATCTGGAATAATTTATCTCCATATCTATTTCTTTCCATCCATACAAGCTCTTGAAAGAACAAAAAAAAAAAGAGAGAATTATACATCAAATGGCTCGAATTTGTCCACCATAACCATAGTATTTCAGGAGCCCTTCATTTTGCCTCCAATTTTCTTTAACCCTCACTTCAACCTGTTAAATTTTGAATTTATGTAAAGGATAATTCTTGTATTGGTAAAAAAGAGAAAGAGATTACAGATTCAGATGCATGATTCTTCAGTAGAAAGTCAGTATTCAGTCACATCCATTTGACCATATCTGTTGGCAACAATATACAGAATCCTTCTCCCTGTACTTTTATGCCGAGGATTGAACGCATGGTGGAATTCTACCTAACAGAAAATTCTCAGAGTTGCAAATTAACAAGAAGAACAAAGCTGTATTGATACCTCTAGAAAGACTTTTTTCTGCAGGAAATCTTCAATATCAAGTCGTGCTGCAGTCGCAAGCAGTTTCAGTGCTTTTCCTTCCTGGAATGGTTACAGTAAAGAAGTGCAAACATCAAGACAAACTTTGTCTCGGTTCCATCTAGTTCATACAATGCTGGAAATTAATAAGTTACCAGAAAAGTGAAAGCAAAGAAGACGAACATAAAGAATCAGGATTACTAATTCATAAGAATTTTAAGCAGTAACCTTGCAAACTGATTGAGCGGAATAAAACTTCGACAGCACCATCACAATCAAGCTAATTCATTCGATTTCTAGCTAGAATCATGCAATGGATGCAGATAAATTTGTGAAAAATAGATGGCTCTATTATTCGTTGCCACAAACCTTAAACAATATTTATCAACCTGAAAATTAGTTAACACCAAGAGCAAAAGGAATGATGAATGATATATAGAAGTAATAACTATCAGCCCTACTCACGAATTTCTTTCAGTCTCTCAAAGAGATTACTCCATTTGGAAAAGCTGATTTTTCATGCTAATCAACAGTACCAAAGGTTTCATTTTAGTACATCACTACTCCCACATGCACCCTGACCTCACTTTATGGAATAAGAAGTTGATATTTTTATTACTGGAAGCATTGCACTTGATATCTCATCCATTAAAGCATTTTTACATAATCAGTTTCAGACGAAATAATTGATGTATTTCTTGGGAATTGAGGAAACAAGCAGCCGGTAAGATATCCTTCTTTCCCAGATTAAGTGTATCCTTGATTTATTGCAGGAAACTAGGAGATCTTGTAATATACTAAAACGATCTTAAACTAACTCAGCTTGATATTGTGTATTCTAATAGTGTTGTGAGTCATTTTATAGCTTCTCCCTCTATTGTTATTTAAAGGGAACCCCAAAACCTGGCTTGTTACACAAAAGTCATGGATGTACTGCATTGAGTGTTTCTTGAATGTTGATTGGGAGGATATAAAATTGATGGTTGGCTTACTACTAAATAATGTGTTTTTGTGCGCTTTCGCCTGGTCTGGGTCAAATTTTAAAAATGACTCCGTAGATGGGCCAAAATTTTGATTTCGTGGCTTCTATGGGTGTGGTGCATTTCCTGCTTTTCCTTTTAAGGGCACAAAAAAATCAAACAAAGCTTTCGCCTGGTCTGGGTCAAATTTTAAAAATGACTCCGTAGATGGGCCAAAATTTTGATTTCGTGGCTTCTATGGGTGTGGTGCATTTCCTGCTTTTCCTTTTAAGGGCACAAAAAAATCAAACAAAGCCTACACATTTTGTTATTGCTTCCAAAAGCTTTGCTTTAAGAAAAAGGAATGCAGCTGCCAAATGAGCTGGGATGTGGTGCGTTTATCAGAAGCCACCAAATCAAAATTTTAACCCGTTTACCAAGTCTTTTTGTAAATCGGACCCAAACCAGGCAAAAGCCCATGTTTTTGTTGGAGGTGATTTGGTATTTTGGAAAAGAAACAGAACAATGTCTCCACGTCTATTGGAGAATCAGAGCTTGAGCAATGGTTCAATTTCACGTGAAACTATTTGATTGTTGCAACTTGTTAACACACGTATAAGAATTATATTAGAGGATTATTTTAATTATATTAGATTAAGTTGTCTTACATTCTAGATAGTTAAGGATTTAGTAATAGGTTTTCTAGTTGTAAATGATTGAGGATATGGTAACCTTAAGTTTGTATATAAATGTGTGTGTTACTTATGAATAAAAAGGGTTTTTGTAATTTTAACATGGTATCTGAGAATAAAAATACATAGTTTTCATCCCCGGTAGAGCCACTGGAACTCCAGCCAAATTACAGCGTTCCGACAAGACAAAAAGAAAGCGAAGGAAGATGATCTGTTAAGATCTCCCAACACTTCTTCTCTTGCTAGTCCATCATGACCACCCACTACCCAAGTTTACTCAAGAAGGCAATTGGTCCCTTATACATTTTCTCCATCAACTTCTACAACTTCTTTGCCGTCAGGTTCTGGATATAACATTCCTAATGATCTAGATCTGCCAATTGAAATAAAAAAGGGTAAATTCCTTCTTTTGTTTTGTATAGTCATTTGCCTCCTTCCTACTCCCTTATTACTTCTCTGGATTTGATTCTCTTCCTAACTGTTCAAGAAGCTATCACCCTTCCTGGTTGGCTTGCAGCTATGATGGAAGACATGAATTCTCTTAATGGCAATAGTAGTTGGGAATTGGAGAAAACTGCTGGATGTAAGTGGGTGTTGGCAATAAAATAAATCTTGATGGCATTTGTGCTTATCTTAAAGCTCGCTTGGTGGCTTAGGGATATGCTCAAACATATGAAGTTCATAATACTGATACCTTCTCTTTTGTTACAAAGTTGACTTTTGTTCGATTGTTATCTCTTGCAGCAACTCTTTTTTGGTCTATTCATCAGTTGGATATTAAAAATGCTTTTCTTTATAGAGATTTACAAAAGAAGGTTTATATGGAGAAACCACTTAATGTTGTTGTTAGTATAAAAAGGTTGGCATCTCTAAAAATCACTTTATGGTTTAAAACAAAGTCACCAAGCTTGGTTTGGAAAGTTCAGCGGAGAAGTTCAAGATTTTGGTATGAAACAAAGCAAATGTGACCATTATGTCCTATAAACAATTTGAGGCCGGTATTAGTCTTTTAGTCATATATGTTGATGAGATCATTATTAATGGAAGTGATGCTATTAAAATCTCGTCCATCAAAGCTTTTTAGCATAATCAACTTCAGACAAAAGACTTAGAAGAGTTAAAGTATTTTTTGGGCATTGAAGTGACAAGGAATAAAGCAGACATCCTTCTTTCTCAGATAAAGCATGTTCTTGACTTATTGCAAGAAACAAAGGAATTGGGTGCTAAACTATGCAGTACACCCATGACTCTTGGATTAAAATTCAGAAAAAGATGATGGTGAGTCATTTGACGATCCAAAAAAGTATAGCAGCTTAATTGGAAAATTGAATTATATTATATTAACTCATCCTGATACTTAGGAGGGAACTTGACATCTTACAGGAGTAAAAAGTAAAATGTTGTCTCCAGATCAAGTAAAGAATCAGAGAAGAGAACAAAGCAATGGCACAATCTGCCTGTGAAATCATATACCTACAATAATTGTTGAGGGAAGTTAGGTTTAACGTTACTGAACCAACTAAGTTATGGTGTGATAATCAATCTACTCTTCATATCGCTTCAAATCTTTTTCTTCATGAAAGGACCAAGCATATTGAGATTGATTGTCTCTTCATTCGAGAAAAGATTCAATAGAAGCGCATCTTTGCAAGACAAGTCAAAACTGGGGAAGCAACTAGGAGATTTATTTACTAAAGCATTGAATGAGGTAAGGATTGCTTATACTTGTAACAAACTGGGCATGATGAACATCTATGCTTTAGCTTAAGGGATAGTGTGTAACACTCTCAGAGGATTATTTTAGTTCTATTAGATTAGGGTTTCCTAAATTCTAGATGGTTAAGGATATGGAAATAATTTTATAGTTGTAAATGGTTAAAGATATGGTACCCTAAGTTTGTAATTCTATGCGTGTGTTCTTTATTTATAAATAAAAAGTAAGAGAATTTTGTGGTTTTAACATAGCTGTTAGAAGTGGTGAGACGTTACATCGGTTATACCAGTGGCACTATGGAGTGATAGTCAATTTGCAATTTGCATTTCATATTGCCTCTAATTCTGTCCTCATAAGGGGACTAAACATGTAGGGACTGATTGTCACTTCATTCGAGAGAAGATTCAGGAGAAACACATTCTCACTAGACATGCCAAGCTAGAGATCAATTTAGAGATATTATTACTAAAGTAGTGAATAGAGCTCGAGTTGATTATATTTGTAACAATCTTGGATGATTAACACCTATAGTCCAGCTTAAGGGGGAGAGTAATAGATTGATTACGATGATTTATTGATTAGTAGATTTTGGTAAATGATGATTAATTAGTCTTGGTAACCAAAGATTTATATATATATATGTACCTTTTCTTGATGTAAGTATATGAATCAGTATTCAAAAAACTTCCTCCTAACCTTCTCTCTCAAATAACAATAATCAAGACCACATCTATGTCAAAGGAACTTACGGATAAAAGAAAATCATATACATAGTGCAGAAAGTAGCTGTGGTTCTATTACCTTTCCGATAAGGATGATTTTCTGTGAGTTTTTCTCCACAACAATTTCGACTTGAATAAAATCTTTCGCACTTGGTCTCGTTTTGTAACTAATAACATTAACCTGTTGAATATAAAGCAGTCTTGAGAAACCAACCATATATACAACTAAAAAGCATGAGATGAAAATAAACAATCTATTTAGAGGTAAAACTGAAATATAATGAAGAAAAATCAAGTAATACAATGTCCAAAGTTATAATCAGCATCTAAGATATCTCAAAAATTGACTTGTACTCTTTGACCTGACATGCATAAGGAACTTCATTGCGGTATTGTAGAAAGATCTTTTCCCTGACAATTTCAGCAACAAAAAATCTTTCAGGGTGCTCGCTAGCAATGTCCTGAGAACAGAGCATGAGGTAAGATGCTGTTCATTCCTCTGACTACTTTAAAAAGCAAGTGCACAAGTGTTTCACCATCATATGTATCTAGACATTAAAGTTATAAACACACCAGGTACATCTGCAAAAAAGTGCTGGAATATTTTCCAGTTAATGAAATTGGAACACATACAGGGAGTTAACTGATACAGTTACTAAGTTATTGAAATTGAGAACCATCAGAAGACATGGATAGTTCAAACTGAATTGGAACAATAATCCGTTTTAGTTCAGAACTATCTCAGAGAACAGTCATAACATTTCTGTGATTATAAGGGTTAAGTTGAGATATCTCCTCAATGTTTCTTATTTATTTATTTTCATTGTTATGTTTTTCTTTCTTCTCCTCTGATGTCTACTTACATGAGCAAGGATAGGAATGAAACAATCACAATGACTAAAATGTCAATGAAAACTCAGGAGGTTACAGGTTTAAAGAAGAAATATACTGTCCGTTAGGTATATATGTGTGTGTAATAGTGCAAAAGGATAACCTATTCTCCTTATTCGATGAGTACACAAGAACCAAAATAAATTATTAGCAACCTTAGGGTAGAAAGCAGGGCCAAGAGGAAGTTTCGATAATATCCAGTCCTTGACATCTTCAACTCCGTGTCCATACTTGGCACTGACAGGTATGACTTCATCAGCATCAGTAAACTTCTCATACCACTACAAGAACATGATATTGGATTCAGATGGAAAATGAAAAACAGAAAAAAGTTTTAAAAACAAGAGTTTCTGATGAATTCTACGAACCTCTTGTGCATGGGTGGGTATAAAATTGATAGTTTTCAGCTTATTAAAACCAAATACATAGAACAAACAATTTTTATTAGCAGTCTCATGTACAGGCAGGCATTTGACAACAACAATCACATTTCTGATTAATAGCAAAAAGTCTTGAAAGCCAAAGCACATTTCTCTTGTTTTGCTTTTCAAGCTATCGTTTAGCATTTTGACCCAAAAACCCAATTTTAGGACCCTATGAACAAAAGATAGATGGAGAATAAGTAATCATTAGGGTTCCTGGAAATATAATCTGAATAATCACTTACCTCTCATCGACAATTAAGACGAGAAAACGTCAAAACTATAAACACTACATTCTTATAAGGAACTTTTGGGTTTTCTTTCTCACAAGCACAAACACATATACAAATGCACCCACATTCATTGGTGTTAATGTAGATGATAAAACATATTGACCTCAAGTTTCTTTGCAATTTCACCAGGTTTGATCAGGTCCTTCTTATTCAGGACAAGGAGAAAGGGTACTCTCTCTTTGTGGTCACCAATGCCCTCTTCCAAAACTTCATCAATCTGCAACCAAAGAAAGGACAACTCAGACAACAGACATAATTTTTTAATATATTTGTTTATTGATAAGAATACCTGTTGTGGCGCCTTACATGCATCAACAACCACTAGAACACAGTCTGCATTAACAGCAGCACTTCGCACATTATTCATCATCATCAAATCCAATTTGTGCATTCTCTTCTCAATAACACCAGGTGTATCAAAAAGTATCATCTACAAGTTATACTTTGAACAGTAAGATGAACTGATTTCCTTGAATGTACATTACCTACATTTGTTGGAAAAAAAAGAAACCTTCTTACAACTTAATAATTAGATAATAAAATAAAAATCAGACAAGATGCTGTCTGAATGATGGTATAAACTTCCATCGCTTCTTTCTAAAGTGAATTACCCCTAGATACATCTATTCAATCAAATTCTGAATCAGCTGTCTTCTAGCTTAAGAAAGCAGCTGTACATGAGATCTCTCCCCCACTAAGAAACAAACTTCTTTCCTCGCCCCCTGAAAAACTGTATTATCATACATCCTAACCTTACTCGTAGACGATGAACTATTCTCTTAAAACAGGTCTACACGAATAGGTTAGAAGGTTTGCAATTCATCAAGTGAAACATATCTATGTCAATTGAGTTCTAAATGGAGTAAACTAAGTAATCAAACTTCAACTTTAAGGTAAGCAAAAGTCTTCTCCATAATGGTGACATTCTATATCTTCAAGCCACGGAACATCTTGGTATTTCCATGATTCTAGAGCAATAGCTAGGTACAAATTTTCTTTCCTTCATCTGCCAAGTCTTGAAATCCAGCCTCAAGATTTGAAATTGTGCTTACTTCATTTTGGCAAAGCCTTGATACTTCTTCTTCGTGAAATCCAAAACATCGACGGAGGTTTCTTCTAAAAGAAGAGTTTCCATATGGAACATAATCACCTCAAAAGAGAAAAGTCTTCATTTTCAAATCTTTCTAGTTTTCTTACTTCAAATTCTGGCATCCGCCAAATTTGTTCCTCTAGCTGGTTCTCCAATACTGAACTTGACAATTGGTCAATACTCCTTTGAGTTAAAAAGTTCTCCATCAACATGCTTAAATAATTAGAGTGGAATTGTTGCTTGCACATAACTACTTTTCAAGGCCATGACAACGAGTTTGTTTAACTTTTTTTCCTATATAAACTCTTCCTCACTATATTTCTCTCTAAAGATCCATCCACACTCTCATACCACTAATAGAAATATACAGGAGATAAGGACTTCACATAAGAGATGAACTTACAACTGAAATTCAATATCACAATTGGCTTTACAACCAAGAAAACATGGACATGATAATCTCCACTAAAGCTACTGACCAAACATTACTCTGTTACTCCACTAACTAAAAGCATGACTTCAACCATGACTACAATTAACTAACCAAAGTCTAGGAAATAGATAAGTCCAATTAAATAAAAAAGTGTAATAATTTTCCAACAACGACATGCTATAAAGAAAATTAATATCAGAAATAAGATCCTAAAGCATCAACAAAATGCCAAACCTGATAGTCTTGACCAGAAGATATACCAAGAATTCGATGCCTAGTTGTTTGAGGCTTATCTGTAACTATGGACAGCTTTTGCCCCACCATTTGATTTGAAAGCGTACTCTTTCCAACGTTTGGCTTGCCAAGAACTGCTACATATCCTGCATTTTTACTCTCGAAAGTTAACAAAACCAAAAGTCACCAAGAACAGACAGAAAGACAATCCAATTCTCCCAAAACTTAGGGATCGCAAATTGAAAATTCAGTGAGCTTACCGCTACGATGGTCTGGGTCATCATTTACAAAATCAAGCTCCTCCATTTCATAATCATCGAGCAAAGACATGTTCCTGTCCGGCTTTTCACTCAAAGACAACAAAGTTGACGAGGACTCCTCATCCTGTACATCTACTTCTCCATCCGATAGAGAATTTATCCTCCACCCAGTTGCCAAGTCACTATAAACACCCTCATTTCCATCTCCATCTTCTTTTTCTTCACTTTGAGTCATGATGCTTCCGGAAATGAGTTGTTCCTCCAACCGAACGGGCTCCCTATCTCCGTATCTGTTCCTGCCCCTGGTCTTGGTAGGTGTGACTCGAAGTTGGAATAGAGTTTTATGGATAAAATTTCTTCTGGGATGACGATGATCGAGAAGGAAAACATCGTTGAAATGAGCATTGTAACAGTTTGAGTTGGAATTTTCTCTTGAAGAAAGAAGAAATGGAGAAAAATGCTTTAGAGTCAGCTCCTTCATGATGCCAATGGACTACCAGAGCCGAGGCTTGGCGTATCAGAGAACTGCGGCACCAGCCTTTCTGCTGATGTGGCGATGTCCCTCTTCTTCGGTGACATTTTATCTTCGACTACGAAGATGCAATTTATATATAAGTATATATATACTGTATATTATAAATTCATTTTCCTTGTATTATATTTTTAATAAATTTCGTAAATAAATTTAAGGCAGGTGTCGAATCCAGTTCAAGGATAACTTTGGTCATGACCAGTTAAGTTATGTCTCTTGAGCCTATTTAGTCTTGAGCAACGTCATAAATTTCTAATCAAATGACATCTTGTCATCTTTTAAATTTTTAATTTTAAAAGGTTTTAAATCAATTAAAAACTAGATAAGTACCGATATTTTATTAAAAATAATAATAAATCTAATAAAATATTTTAGTTTGACTTGCAATTTAATTTATTAATTAATTTAAAATATTTATAATAAATTTGTCAAATTTCAAAGTTATGAGTTTTTGAGAGACTCATCTCTCAAGAAGCCATAGGATTTCTATCTTCTACCCACTTTTTCAGATACCTTGTATATTCACTATGACCCTAACAAAATGTCGAAGGAAAAAGTAAGAGTAAGATGGGGTGATCCAATGGCACATTTGGTCAAGGTAGTTCATCATAGATATTCTCTTTTCTTTTATCTTTCTTTTTTCCTAAGAGAAATTTGATTGTATTTGGTTTGTTTTCCCTAATAAATTGCTACAATTCTGTGACCGCTTTACAATTATTTCACATTCTCCTTTCTTGAAAATTTCAGAAAAAGCAGTTGGAACCTGTTTCGCCAGATTTAGGCAACAATGAGAAGATGAAAGAGTCTGACTTCATTATCACACAAGAAATAACTAGCCGCAACTAGATAAGAAGAGGGTTAGATTTTCCTCCAAACCACTATGGCATTAAACCATGAAGACACTTTGATGGTGTAGACCGCAGCAATGGAAAAGAAAAGAAACTCTTCAAGAGGATGAACGAAAAGTAAGTAACATAAAAGGAAGCATATCTGTGGTCAGTGTTAGACATTTAGTTTTGTTTTGACGTGAAATAGGTGCTACACACTAGTATGGTCTTTGCTCTGCTGCCAACTGATGAGATTGAAATTTTATTGTGTTGATGTTGCATCATGAAGTTCCTGTGTCACCTAACCAGCCAAGTTTACTTTGTAGATATTTCCTGGCAAAACATTCCCATAGGGGAAAGGACAAAAGGATGAAAGTGCAGTGTAACTTTGTAGATATTTTACTTTATGTATAAATTTGGCCTCGCTGTTTTCAGTTTGGAGGGCTTGTCTCAAATCGTTATGCTCGTAATCTCATGTTGGGAAGGAATGACACCTGTTTCAATATTCAAATACAATTCCCAGAATAATCTTCTTCCCCCTTGTGTGATAAA
>JAWZTD010033924.1:2490-14005 GCA_035221335.1 Echites panduratus
ATGTATTAGTGCATAGAGTGTTGATGTTATATGATAAGATCTCCCATCTGACGAAGGATGGATATTAGGGTTTCAGTCACTGAAAGGGAAAATAGATTTTGAAAGGGAAAGGATTTTCACCTAGGTTTAGGGTTTCGGTTAATTAGAATGTCATGTAGCATAGATTCCTATCAACCATTCCCTTGATTTGGAAAATTATTCAATATCTTAACCAAGTAATTGAAAGCTCTATTGTAATTCTACAAGAACACTAGAAGAGTTTTTGAAAAAATCTCACAACCAAGACAAGTCCTGGATATTTGGCTTAGAGAGTAGAGAAGTAATGTTCTTTCAACTTTCATTCATGATAAAAGTTATGTTTTTAATACATGAATGAAGGCTTTTAAAACCCAAAACCTAACTCAACAAGCTGGAAATAAATTGCATCAAAGCCCCAAAACTAGGAAGAAATGACAAAGAAAACATCATTGCCGGCTGGAGTTCATCCAACACCGACTGTGAAGCTTGAGGGACCGGACAGGTAGTATCAGGTGTCAGACTGGAGGAGAGAAGAACATCGGATGGTTTCTACCCGTTGCTGGTTCCTGGAATGGCTTGATCCGGCGCCAAACCAAACAGGTTACATTTCCCAGCTTTCTCTCTTACTTTTTGCTACCTTCCCTTCTTTCAATTTTGCAGCCTTCATTCCTTGACTTCATGGCATGTTTTAAGCATGAATGGACACCATTTATACTTTCCAAAGATGAGACATTCAACCTTCTTTTGTTCTCTTATTCTTCAGGAAGTTTTAGGGTTACTCCAAGTAGGATTTCAAGCTCAAGTTTGTGACATTCTTCTTTCTTCTTCAAACTTGACTTATTGAACTTTGGCATGCCCTTATTCTTCCATGTTTAATGTATTTAAAACGTCATCCCTTTGTTAGCATTCTAGAATCTCCAATCAATTGTTCGGTTGTTCCTAGGATCACATCATATCTTCTCACTTCAAAAAGATTCATCCTCGAATTTTGCTACCTACAAAACGAATAGGCGATCACTAGTTTTGGCTTAAATATCAAAACTCAAACCAGATGTGATCAAGGGTTGGCAAGTATACTCCTCCATGGAACCTCTCCAAAAAGATATTACCATATCTTTGCCAAGTATTCCTTCTCATCAACAAATCATGAGATAAAACATCATAGTCAAGGAATACATTCCACTTTAAGCTTCAAGGAAACAAAATTTCACCAAGCCAAGCTCAAGTAAAAAATTCCTAAACATTAATGTCCTTATAAAGTAATAAGCAAAGATATTTAAGAACATAAAATCAAATCATATAAATCACTAGACTTAAATCCGAAAAATCAATGCCCCAAAAGTATTAAACGAAAATGCATTTCAACAAGTGACTAATACTAGCCAAGCATCAAGAAACACTTTCTTTCCAAACCAAGTGCATACATCCCATTAAACTTATCAAGCATACGCATAGAATGACCTAAAGATAATTCACACACATGCTAGGTTTCTCATGATCATCAAGATGGTTCACATCGCACTTATTGCAAGTTGGAAAATGTTCCAAGAATCTCAACCAACTCCCATATTCGGCATGAAACAAAATTCTTAACATCATGCTATCATTCCACTCCATATGCCAAATAAAGAACACACTTAAGAAATCTATTTCAATTTTTTCCACATAAAATTCATCAAGATCATCAAATAACAAATTCTTGTTATAGAACATCTTCTTAAAAGATTGCAACAAATATCAACTAAGAATCATAACTTTCTTTTTCATATGTAATCATAAGACACGTTCTTTGAACGAGAAATGCAAGATCTTGGGATTAGCACATGTCAAATCGTTCAAATCATGATTCTCAAAATTCAATAATCCAGTGAATTCAACATGAACACAGAGAACATTCATTCCAGGCATACATCTATGAAAGCCATAAACTTTGAACTTAAGAATCACAAGAAGAACTTCAATCCAAGCACTCATGTTGCCACCAAATTCATGAAGTCTCAAAACTTTCCTAGAATTCAAGATCACAACATGATATGCCTTTTCACACATCTCAATCAAGCAATGGTTCTTAAAAGATATAGAATTACTTTCCATATGTATCGCAAAGAAGTGTTCTACAAAAAAGATACCTAAAAACATAAAGCTAACAAATAATATGTACATGAGATCACAAAAATACAACTTGGCATAAAAAATCCACAATTCCCTATGATCCAAAACAAATTTGAACCTCCTAATCTTGTAGGATTCCATAAATTTCTTCTCTATATAATCCAAATAATTCAATCATCTTTCAAAAATCTCAATAGTAGACAAGTCACACATGTGAAATCCACAAACATTATCAAAGCTTTGCTATCAAACAAAGATTCAACATGCTATTGGAATTCGACATATAACACTTACTTGTCAACTTTAACTTCAAAAACACAAGCATGCGCTTTCACACATGATTCCCTAGCAAGCTCAAGATGTGGCTTATCATGCGAAAGACACTTAGAAACACACATCTTAGTCTTGCCGACCAAGAAATCACCCACTATGCATTAAGGTACCAACAAGAACATCTTGTTCACAACCATCACAAGCATTCAGTAGGTCACATTTCTTCAATTGCAAGTGGATATTTGGCGGAATGTAAGACATTTGTTTCAAGGTGCGTGGATGACTTGGAGAGCAAAGAGAGTAGGTCATACATGTGCAAAGACAATTGTTTCGAGATGAGAAGACTAATTTAAAAAGGTTTAGATATTGTGTTTGATCAGGCTGCCCTAGTTCAAGCCCACCAATAGGTGCTCCCAAATTGAGAGGCTTTGGGGCCCTATAGAGAGTAAGTAACATCTAGTATGATCTTTTCTATCAAAAATTTCTTTCAAATGTAATTTATTGAACTAAACTAACTATGGCTATTATACTACCTAGCATCCACATGAGTAGAATATCATTAGAACATCCAAGAGCAAGGTTGCATGAACAAGGTATTCATTTTGCTATGTTCCACACTTGCCTACAAAAATATGTGAGTTTGTTCCTTACTATATTATCTGTGTAAAAATCTTAGTGGTCTTATGCTTAGGTATTATTTGTACATTTCCGGTCCTCGAAAATGGGGCTGCACTACATATTCCTGATGACATTAGATGCTTATCAAGCTACCCCTGATCAAGGGTGGCATTATAATGTTTGTGACGTCAATGGATTTCGCTTTCGAAAAAGTTGTCACGGAAGTAGTCAAAAAACACAAAATTATGGGATTGTTTGTAGGGCTACTACAATTGGTTATGCAAGTAGCAAGGACATTAGTCCCCTGGCTAAAGATGTGGCCAACTACGGGGTGCTAACTCACATATATAAATTCCGGTACAGTAATTCTTCACAATTCATCATATTCAAGTGTGATTGGGTTGTCTTAGTGTGAAGACACAAGGGCTTAACTTCACAATGGTGAATTTTAATCGTTTGTTGTACCGTGAGAATAAGGAGACTAATGAGTCATTTATTATCAAATTTTCGATTCCGTTGTTGTAATGTATCATTTTATTAAATTATTATGCTCCTTTTTTGTTCTTTGAGGTTTCAAAGAAGCAACAGAAATAGTTTTGCAAAAGAATCAACCTCTCAAAAGAGAAGTTGCTTGTTTCCATTTCAAAGCATATTTCTAAAGGTACCTATGAGTTATGTCACCACATTGTTGAAATAAGTTTTGAATTTAACATGGAGAATACTGTGCCTTCTAATCTATACTCCTTGTTTTGGTTGCCTGGTTACGATTGGGCTTAAGACTAGGTGTATATCTGTGAGTTCTAATGTGTGTTTCTAGTATTTTTTGTGTGAATTTTCACAATTGAATGTATTCCATGGCTATATGATTTCAAGTTTTGATGTTTATCCCTTTGGACTAGTTCTTCTCACATCTTTATCTAACATGGTTGTTGATTTGCAAGGTATCTGGATGTAATTGCTGGATGTATTGCTATTTGGTCATGAGTTTTGTGTCTATTCGAGTTAAAAGTTGTTGCATTATTGTTTTTTTTTTTGACTCCTCTTCAAGCCTTGCACTGTATAGAAGACTTTAGAGATGTCCTTACATTGTATACAAAGCACCCATAAAAATTTTACAAAGCAAATCAAGCTTTTAGTGCCTCTGTATTCAAGTGAAATTATTTTGTTTTCTCTATCCTTGTAAAGATAGGATCATAACTTTAATTCAATTGTGTCTCCTAACACTTTTGGTGCCTCTAAGACTAATTGTAACTTTTTGCAAGTAATGAAAAGGGTTGGAACCCTATAATAGATTCTTTTGATTGCAAATGGTTTATAAAATGACATTTTACAGGTCCTTTTTCTCAAAGGCTCAAAAAAAGTATGGAATAACTGCCCAAATTAATTAGTGCATTGATTGTTGTTTCCTTTAATGAAAATGCAAAAAAGAAAAAAGAAACTACAAATTTGAACAAAGATACTATGTAGCTCAACTCAACTACCATTTCCAATAATTAATCTATGAATTGATTGAGTAAAGATTGAAAGTATAAAAATTAAAAAAAGACTAATGGATCTTACTTAACATTTGAACAAATAGATTTTTAATAAATGATAAAAAAATTGGAAAAATCTATTTTTGATGAAAATATATATAACAACATATACGACGTCTAAGGAGTTGTTGTATAAAAAAAACTTTTATACAGTGGCCTCAAGATCATCGGATTTAATCAAAACATATACGACGGCTAATTGGTCGTTGTATATAATAGAAAATACCCTGACAATGTATTTTGTTACAGACCATCGACGCCTTTGTTGTTGTCATATAAAACACATTATTCTCTACTGCCCATCTTTTATATGGTATAATATACTGAGGCCGTCATATAAAATGATTAGCTGGGTGACCATATATACCTTTTTATGCTATTTCTTGTGGTAAAAAGTGATTATTTGTAGCCGACGTAAAAATGCCAAGATGTAGGAGGCAGTTTCAGGTAGTGTCATTTTCATCACTATCATCCGCATCACCACAATTTCCACTCCAATCTTCATCCGCCTTCATATAACAAGAGTCTATATTATCCCTATCAATCATGATAATAACCCTCTTGTTTGGGCCACTCGGGTGCATAATGTCGAAAACCATGACATTTAAAACATTGACATCTCTAGCTCTATCATGAGGGTTTTGAGTTTTACCTTTATCTCCAAATGTGCCCTTGGTGTCATTCTGTTTAGGTTTGGATGACTCCTTCTTGGTGGTAGATTTGGTCACTCCTTGCTCCCTCTTAGGCCATGAACTTGTAGTCATGTTAGTTGAACTTCCATGGCTTGTAGATTGAAAGAACTTTCCACAACGTGATCTCCTATGCTTGACTTGTCATTCAATTTTGACAACCTTTTGAACCATTTCCTCCAAGTCATCATAGTGTTGTAATTCAAGCATATCTCTTACTTCCTATTTCAAACCATCTAGAAACCTTGCCTTGGGTTCGTCTCCCATAAGATAACTTCTAATCATTGCCATTTCCATTTCCTTGTCTTTATAATAAGCATCCATGCTCTCGGTACCTTAGGTACGATTTTGGAGTTTATGATGTAGGTCTCTTTGGCAATGTTTAGACACAAATCACTTCCTTAGTTGCACCTTTGTGCCTTTCCATGTCTCAATGGGAAGAGCATCTTGCCTTCTTCTTGGAATTACCAATAGCATAATCCATGAATTAGATGATCCCATTATACAATAGCATAATCCATGAACCCAACATGGCCAACTTGAGTTTCTGTTCTTCAGAAAATCTATGACATTCAAAGATGAAATCTACAATTCTATTGTAATCCAAGTAGGCATTTGGATCATCTCCTCCACAAAAAGGTGGCACCATTATCTTGATACTTCTCAGATTTTTGTCAATGTCATTATCCCTTCCTTGCCTCCTAGGCCTCTCATCATCATACTCAGCTTCGGAATCCCTCTCATTACTATCATCCTTTTGATATTGCTCTTGCACATGTCTTCTTCTTGGTGGTACTCATTGTTGTTCACCTTTTCTTCCACTTGTTTCAATCTTGCATTAAAATCCTTTCTTATCTCATTGATATTGTTAGAAAGGTCTCTTGACACTTCCCTTGACATTTCATTCGACATCTTCCTCATTTCCTTCAAAAGAAAAGCATACCCTCCATGTTCTTCACCCTTAACCGATGCTTGTGATCAAGGAGAAGCTTCCTTGTTCAACATCCTCACTTTAACTACTGTATCACTCTTGCTAATGCCTTTTTCTTCACTCTTTCAAAATCACCACTTAAGCCTCTTTCCCCACAAAACGCTTCTTGAAGTTCTTAGTTGATTCAAAAGAAAATGTCAATCACAAAGGCAAGATACCAAGTAATTAACATAATTCAATCAAATAGTCAACAAAGAATACACTTACAAGAACCAAATAGTTTAGAATACTTAGAAATCAAAGAAATAGATGATAGGTATTTTGTTAAACACCTAGAGGTCAAAGAAAATGGTGATAAAAAATCTTTGCAATGGCAATTTCAATTAAACAAAAATCTCTGCAATTAATTTCTTACAAATTTCACACCTAAAATTAATAGGATTTCAATTAAGATCTGGGGTTTGGTTAATTAGAATGACCCATGAAGTGATTCCTTCATCAACCATTCTCTTGATTTGTAAAGACACATCAATACATTAACCAAAGTAATTGATAACCCAATTGTAATCACTCAAGAACCCTAAAAGAGTTTTATAAGATCACACACAAATATCAATTAAGATCTGAAAGTTTTCCCTTAAGGAAAAGAAGATTGTATTTGATTCAAAATAGATTAGTTGAGTTTGAATACTAAATAAGAAGTATTTATAGTTAATTACATCTAAACTCTAATTAAGACATTTTAGGATGTTAATTACATAAAACACCCTTAAACTAAAAGAAAAAAGATCATTAAAACTAAATAGAACAAATTATTATCATTGCTGCAAGAGATCTACCCGACTCCAGGCAAGAAAGATCCGGTAATGGATGCTGCTACTGTTGCACCTGTCCGATGCCAGATATAGGGCCTGACATCATGCCGGGTGCTCACTGGAATGGTGAGGCTTGTGGTTGAAAATCATCCAGAGCCTGAGCGTCGGATGGCACATTTCTCCCATGTTTTATTCAAGTTTGGCTCCAATTCATCATGCCTTCTTGTTGTTTTCACAGCTTATCATCTTGGATGTTTTCTTAGGTTGAATTGGAGTTTTGAATCTCCTCATGGTTGATATATTCCATAACTTCAAATCAGCTTGATTTTCAACAAACTTGTTCTTATCAAAGATGGCCTCCAAATCAAGTAATTCTTCCCTTCTTTGAATGAATGTAATGAATGCCTTTCTCATCTTTGAAGCCTTTGATCTTGTGATTGGTCCTTGAGGTATTGAAGGAGTTAGGTTTCCATCAGTTTAAAATATTTTGGTACCTCACCTTGTTGAAGTTCTGTTACAAGGGGATAAGATTCCTGGATGTTCCAGATTATCTTTGGTGATCTAAGCTAAGGCATCATATCTTGCAACTTCCTTCCAACAAATTTAGTTTCTTTTCCAACTCCAGTGTTGTAGTAGTCTAATGGTAAATTGGTAAGTTTATAATTCTTCCTTGAGCAAGCCATTGGTCTCAATCCATACTACCTTTGGCTGAGGTCGCAATTTTGGTGGTTGTATCCTTACGGGTACAATGAATCGAGGTTGTTTATGCTTAGATTAGACATCTTCTTCACCGACCTAACTAATTTGATGGTTCGAAGGACCAGCTTCTTAGTAGCTTATTGTAACTTCAACTTGCTTTTTCATTCCCAAAATGGTCTTAATTCAGCATTGTTTTGATTAAAAAGTATGCATCTTGTTGGCATCATTAACCAACTTAGAAACTCTCTATTTAAATTGAACTGGCATATCTTCTCATCCTTTAGCATAATGTTTCATTTTCTAGATGGCTACTATGTGTTATCAATAGTAACAGAAATAGGAGTTACGTATTCAATAGAAAAAAAAACAAAAGATAAATGAAATATAAAAATAAATGATAAGAAAGAATTATCCTACGATAGTGTGCAGCACAATCTGCATAAAACATATTCGCCCGCTCCGGTCCTTCTGCTCGAGGTTGAAATGGATGTCTATCTCCATGGTATAACACACACTATGAATAAGTTAGCACAAGATTCTTCACCCAGTTAACTTGAACAAGTTGACTAAAGACCACTATCAAAATATTTTATGCAATAGAGGAATAGAGAAAAAACTGGTTTTCTGATGATTTTTCTTCTCATCTAAAATTGAACAGGAAGGCTCTATTTATAGACTAAGGAAGTAAAGGATTAGAAGAAAGGCATTAAATTACTTAGAATTTCTAAGTAACCTTTTAGAATTCCGTAATTTAGAATTCCAGTGCAACCATTTGGATTCTCGAGGAATGAATTTAGAAATTCCAAATAACCATTTAAATTCTACATGAAATTTTTAGATTTTCCACATTATCAAATCAATATAATGAATCTAAGAAGTATTCCAGGAGTGATACGTTGAGAAACAATTTTCTCATTCACGTCCTATGATTTTAATGCGAATTTTCCAACAATCCCTCACATGAATGAAAAACTAATAGTTTTAACTCAACGATAGTGTTCAACATTTGAAACCTGCATAGGATATGTAGGTGTTACCCATTGAACCTTCCCTCGTAAGACACATGTCATTGAAGTGTCTTGCTACCTTATGTAAATGGAACATATATTTCACACAAGAATCATATTCTCTTGTTCAATTCTAATGGCTATGTTCATTTTGGCCATGAACAACAACCTGGCTCTACAAGAGTTTCTAAAGAATTGAGCCCTTAACAATTCTCTTTTGAAGCTACCCCACTTCTCTCTTACATAGGTGATTTACTTAAGTTCCAAGTAATTTAATTACTCACTTAAGAATCATTAAAGTAAACATTGCTATCCTTATCCCTTTTGACATCACTGTTTACAATAGGAATGAATTGAGGGTATCCCTCAGAGTGACCACATTAAGTTCTTATAATTAGGTTGTCCCATTGAACCTAAATCTCGGGATCTATAGTTAATTGGGTTGGGTTTTTCCTTTATAAAAACTTGTTCTCTCATGGGCTTTAATTCCATTCCCTCTGTCAACTTTTCAACTGTCTCTCTATTCAAACCTTTGGTTAATGGATCAGCAATGCTATCTTTGGACTTCACGTAGTCAATCAAGATAAATCCTATTGAGAGTAGTTGTTAAAAGGTATTTTGTCTACGACGTATATGTCTAGACGTACCATTGTACATGTTACTCTATGCCCTTCCAATTGCTGATTAACTATCACAATAAATACATATTGGAGGCATAGGTTTTTCCCATTTTGGAATATCATCCAGGAAATGGCATAGCCATTCAGTTTCTTCTCCACATTTATCCAATGCTATAAATTCAAATTCCATTGTAGATATATTTATAACAGTTTGTTTTGAGGACTTCCAAGAAACAGCAGCACCAGCTAGTGTAAACACATATCCTCCAGTGGAATTAGAATCTTTTACTCAAATATCTGATTTGCATAAGTACATCCTTCAAGAACAACTGGAAATCTAGCGTAATGCAATCCATAATGCTGAGTATAACATAAGTATGTAAGTACTCTCCTCATAGCTTTCCAATGGTCTGTACTATTATTACTAGTATATCTACTCAGTTTACTGACAATATAAGCTATATCAAGTCAAGTAGAACTCATGAGATACATTAGACTTATAATAACTCTAGAATATTCTACTTGAATAATACTCTCTCCTCTATTCTTTGATAGATGGAGGCTAGTGTCGAATGGTGTTCTAGCAATGTTAGAATAGTTCTAGTTAAACTTTTCAAGAAGTTTATCCACATAATGGGATTTACTTAAAATAATGTCATCTAAAGTCTTTGTGATTTTTTTTTCTAAAATCACATTAGCAGGTCCCATAACTTTCTTGTTAAATTTTGAATTTAACAAATCCTTGGTTGATTTGACCATTTGATCATCACTACCAACAATAAGCATCTCATCAACATATAGACACAAAATGACATGGCCTTTGTCTCTTTTGTGTAAACACACTTATCACATTCATTGATTTTGAAACCATAGGTAATCATTGCATGGTCAAACTTTTCATGCCATTTCTTCGGTGCTTGTTTGAATCCATATAATGATTTCGCCAATTTACATACTTTCTTCTCATTTCTTGGAACAATGACACCTTTAGGTTGTTCCATATAGATCTCTTCATCTAGATCTCCATTTAAGAAAGCTATTTTTACATCCATTTGATGTACTTCCAAATTTCTTAATGTTTCAATAGCGAGATTCATTCTAATGGAATTTATTTTCGTTACAGGAGAATAAGTATCAAAATAATCAATGCCATCTTGTTGCTTGTAACCTTTAATTAGAAGTCTGGCTTTATACTTGTGAATGGATCCATCAGGTTGATTTTTCTTCTAAAGATCCATTTAGACCTTAAAGGTCTACAGCCAAGAGGAAGATCCACTAATTCCCAAGTGTGATTCTATAGAATAGAATCAACTTCACTTTTTACAGCCTTCTTGCATAAAGGACCTTCAGAGGATTTCACGGCCTCTGCATAGGCTTGAGGTTCCTTTTCTAAGAAATAAGTTAGAAAATATTTACCAAAAGATTTATGCACTCTAGCTCTTTTACTCCGTCTTGGTTCAACTTCAGGAACCAAATCACGACTTTTATCATTGAGCTATAATTGATTCGCATTTTCAATTGCTTTTTTTGATGAGCTTGACCCATCATTGAATTTACAAGTAGATGTATTTTCAAAATATGATGCATTCCTTGATTCCATGATAGTATTCTTGTGTATGTCCACAATTTTTTTATTCATGCATAAGAAATCTATAAGCATTACTATTATGCACATAACCAATGAAAACACAATCGACTGTTTTAGGACATATCCTAATCCTTTTGGTTTTGGAATTGCTACCTTAGCAAGACACCCTCACACTCGCAAGTGTTTATCGCATGGTTTCCTAACTTTCCATAATTCATATGGAGTTTTATCCTGTTTCTTTCGAGGTATCCTATTCAAAAGGTAGTTGCTTGAAAGAATAGCTTCACCCCACATTTTTCAAGGTAACCTGAACTTATTAACATTGCATTCATCATTTCCTTTAAAGTAAGATTTTTCCATACAGCAACACCATTTGATTGAGGAGAATAGGGTGCAGTAACTTCATATACAATTCTTGCAAAGCACAGAATTCACAATTGGTGTTTCATATTTTCCACCCTTATCACTTCTCAATCTTTTAATTTCCTTGTTAAGTTGATTTTCAACTTCATTTTTTGAGAATGAACATCTGTTGATGTGATTCATGCAAAGGAAGCCATCTTCATCAACATTACACAAATCACATTAAAACTTACCCAAGATTTCATCC
>JAWZTD010033935.1:0-12321 GCA_035221335.1 Echites panduratus
ATTTAGGATATTATCATTCTCCACTAAATGTTTATGTATATATGATATGTATGTGTGTGTATAGTGTATTAAGATCTCTTAGCATGTGAATATCTTCTATTTATACTCTTTGCCTACTTTCCGAGGACAATAATTTGTAATGCTTCTATTATGACAATAAAAAGTTTTAACATTAGAACTTTAGTTTTATGCCTACTCTAATGCTACAGTTCTTTGAACAACTTTCTCACTTTCTTCTTTCATGTTTGAAGGTTGCTTTGTTGGTTATGGACAGATCACTTCAAAGGGACCTTGATCGGATTGTTGAAACTGTAGATGCATCTACAAGTGAGGGTTTAGGCTACGTGTTGACTAGTAAATATTAGATTTAAAAAATATTATTGTAAACTTTTTTTTAAAAAAACTATAACTATAAAGAATATTATTGTAATCTACGAGTGAGGGTCTAGGCTATGTGTTGACCGGTAATCTTTTTTTAACCCCTTAGTTAGTTGGTTAGGGGTTGCGATGGGCAGAGTGCCTTGCTTGAGGTTCGGGGAAATTTTTTATTCTTGGTGATCGATGAAGATTGGCTGGTCCGATCTGGTGCGATCTAGTAAAAAAAAAGCTGCTTGGAAGTTTGTATTATTGATGTCGATGTATTTTCTATGTACATTGTTAGTATTCAATTTTAATTATCATTTTAATTTAGTGCATTTTAAATTCATTTTGAATAAATCCTGATTCTATTCTTTTTTTAAATGTACATATGCCTATTACAGTGGATCTTGAGCAGCAATATATAAGTCTTTACTATATACGGCAACCTACGTAACATTTTAAATTCATTTTGAATAAAAAAAATATATAAATACACCAATTACTGTGGCTCCTGAGCCACGATATATAATTTGAGTATATACAATGATTGACATCGTATTAATTTATTTTATACCATAGTCACATAAAAGATTTTTTACAATGTCAAATTTAAATCGTAGTTTATACCGTCATATATAGTATATATAATCAGATGTGGGCAAGCAAGGTCAATTGTCTAAACTACAAGAAAGCTGAGAAGGTCCTTATGCTATCCAAGAGGTACATAAAGGAGGAAGTTACAAGTTATCAGATCTTGAAGGTAGAAAACCATTGAGACCTTGGAATGCCTGCCATTTGAAACAATTTTATGCCTAAGTCTAAATTCTATATTTGGCCTTTTAGTCTGTGAAATCCAAGCCTATGGAACTCAAGTCTAAAATCTAAATTTAGGTTTATAAACTTAGTTTTTAAAGGTCAAATTTTATACAAAGTTTTTGATCATGACTTTGTTCAGAAAGCATGTCTTTGAATTATTCTTTTGTATCCTAATACCAAATAAAGAAAAATCCAGAGATTCGATAAACAAAAATTAAGCAGAAGATTTGGTATTTACTTAAAAGAAAAAGAACTCAAAGTGAGTTTCGTACTTAATATTACATTCGAAATAGAGCTTAAAACGAACATTGTAGCAACATTACATAAAGAGCTATTCAGAAGAGATAGAGAAGCCTCTATTTTTAAGGTCTTAGAAGGAGGGTCCGGCAGGAAGCTCTCAACATTCTCTAACTGGATTCTCTTCAACTCGTGAAGCTCCCTGTCCTGCATGTTAAAGTCGGTAACTCCTATAAGCTTTGTCAAAGGTTGGGTTGTGAACAAAAGAGAAGGTTACTCGGGAGTGGATATTAACGGGTTTGCCTAAATGATCATAGCCAATTACTTGATCAGAAAGAGGTTCCTCTAAACCTCAAGAGCTCTCCACTTCAACATTCATAATTTCAGGAGTTTCAATATTAAGATCCATAGGAGCTTGACTAGACTGGTCCGGCTCTTTACTCAGAAGAGAATCAACCTCAAGTTGCCTTCGACCTAAGTGACTACCTCGGTAAACTTGGAGAATTTCATCATGACATATAAAGGGGAATGAAAGAATATTGAAGGTCAGAATAGACCATGATGTATGATGTATTTACCTGAGGATTCAATCTCAGCCTTAGAAGCCTCGGTGATTTGCAGGAAGGGAATCAACTTCAATAGTAATAGTAGTTTCAGCAACTACTAGGACTACTTATTGGGATATTTATTGGGATATATCTGGACTTATAACTACAACCTCCGTAGTCATCACGAAGTCTCCAGAAGCTACCATGAACTCTTGAGGAGCGATTTCAACCACGGGAGCAACTTCCTCTTCCTGCCAAAGCAGCCTAGATTTTGCAAATTCAGGATGGTAGGGACCTTTATGCTTCCCAAGATTGATCTACTTTGAGGTCCGAGGTGAGTCCCTTAAGCTTGTCAATAGAATTCATATTGGTGAAGGTGGCCGCAATTTGAATTACTTGTTCAACATGGTCTTTGAAAATCTAATCAACAAGGAAATCTTTGGAAAGATCTATACACTGGTAAGCTTGTCTCCAAAGGTCAAAACTCTTTCCCTAAAGTTCTATGCATATTTATTCTTCCCATAAAAGACTTGATGGAGTTTATGGCAAGGGTTTATAAAATTAGCAAGCTTAACACCTTAGCCTGTCTTCATCTGCATTAAGCTCATTGGCCCATGGAAGAGTTCGAAGTGCTTTCTCTCCAGTACTATTCAAATTCTGATTTTAATTAATGAAAGTTATTATCAACAAGGCTAATGATATGGAGAACTTTTGTTCTATAAGTTTCAAAGATTCTCTTATGAGAGATTTAATGAAAGGTCAAAAAGTAAAAACAACTGAATATGCAATGGAATTTTATAAGAACTGAATGGAAAAAGACAATCTCTGATTACATTCATAGGAATTAAAATAGAATGTTCATCTCTCTAAAAAAGAACAAAAAGGCCTAAAGATGTGAAGGAGGGCCTATAATAACATAGGCTTTGCCGTCTCTGAAAAGGTCACTTGGGCAGACTGATTAGCTGTAGAGTCAAAAAATGACCACTCCTTGATCAGAAATAGAGTCTTAGGGAGAAATCCCTTAAACTAGTTCGAAGAGGGAAATCTTATCCAGCCCTAGGAAATCTCTCCGGGTAAAAAGTAGATGGTAAAGTGGCTCATGTATCCAAAGGTTAGGCTTCTTATTAGGGTTAAGCTTATTAAGTCTACTAGCCACTTCACATGGTTTATGAAGGTGCTAAAATCAGGTCCACCCTAAAGTTTCCATTTTTGCCAAACTTCTCGTTCAATTCTTCCATGGCACGCTCATGTACAAGGAGCCCTACCTTGAGAGCCTAGGTGAGGCTATCAATTTGATGCATCAGAATTTGCTCTCTCTCCTCGTAATAACTAGAAAGCTCCTGAAGGGTTTTGCACCTGCTCTCGCCTGCCTGCTTAACAAAAGAGAAATTGAAAAGAAGACGAAAAGGAAGAAAATGAGGAGAGAAATAAAGAGCACAAGAGAAGAAGGAAAAATGAGAAAATTACTAAAAAAGTTCTTGTTGAAGCATCAACAAGGGAGATATCGACCAAAGGGGTTGTAAGACTTGAAGGCATGTTGCCATGAGGGAAAAACTAGCCCAAACTCCTTAGCACGTCTACGGGAAGAGCAATCTAATCTCTTTGAGAAGTCTCTCTCTATATTTTGGTGGTGAAGGAATCAGGGGTAGAAACATCGAAAGATGCCATTGATATCAAGGTAAAACACTAGCTAGAGAATATAGTAGAGGAGAAACAAAAATGATATTTGAGGGTGACTTACATAGCGAAATTTGCTAAGGTTAAAAGGCAAGAAAGGTACTTAATGTTCCGATAAAAGAGGGAAATTAAAAGGTCAAATCTTTTTGTATCCCAAAGATTTTGGCTGCATTTGAATTTCAGAAGGATTTTCCCAAGAGATGCCACCCTCTTCAATTGTTTTTCAAAAGTAATGACAATACATCTGCTAAATCAAGCAAGCTAAATTACGCAGTTTTGAAGGTTGAGCTTCCAACGACCTTCAATAGTCTCTGAATGAGAAGGTACACTGATTGAAGTCACAATTTTTTCGCCTCTCAAAGCTTTCAAGACTTAAAGGTCAATGAGCTCAAAAAGGGGTAGAGATGGGCAAAATGGGTACAATTCGATAAACCTGATCTAATTACCCATGAACTAGATCCAAGGAGTCAAGAACCAACTCGGTCTATTCTTGGGTCCAAACCTAAGGAATTCTATAAAAATACACTAATATAACCTCAAAATTGTCCTTTCAAATGACCACGAAATCCTAGTATTTCAGTAAACCCCACAACCTACTAGTTATGAGCTTATGGGTAGAGATATAGGTCACTGAGAACTTCGCATGATCATGAGCCATTGATAAGGTCTCTAGAGAACTTTATAAGACTCTTGGAGACCCCAAAATATCTCTTAATGATCATTAAGACTTATTAAAGAAACGTAGTACATTCCAAAGAGGAAAATCTCAAGAGAAGATCAATCAAGATTGACTAGATACACTTCTTTCATTCACACCTGATTACTGTGTACAGTTAATTTCCATTAGGACACCTCTTCAAAACTCAAGGAAATTGATTGACTTGCATCTAAATAATATACCATGATCACTGTTCAAAATTAAAGGAGACTACACTCAATTAAAACAAGAGTACTCTCTCTTTTAGCTCTTTTTGGTGACTGACTTGATTGTCGGAGTTATTCCAAATACAACAACCCACTCTGGTGATCTGATTTCTTTCTGGTTGTTCTTGTAGGCACCATAGCAATGGGGTGACCCGGAAGTCCATTTCGACCCCCATCACTAGTGATTTGATCTCTCTCTTTTTTTTTTTTTTTTTTTGTTCTTACAAGTGCCACTGCAGTGAGGTGACCCAGAGTTCTCTTTTGAGCTCCATAAATTATATTATGAAGTTCAATCTAAGTAGGATGCTAAGAGAAAGGAGAGAGGGTTTTCTCAAGTTGAAAATCTTTTAATTTAATTTTAAATTAAAATGGTCCACTATGACACTTGAATCAAATGTGTGAAATATAATGATAACTAAATGTAAAAATGGGTAAAATGTCAAATACATGATACATGGTAGGAACTTGTGTTTATATAGAGATTGAATAAAAGGTGCGGGACATCTTACCAATGCAATTTGGAATTGTACCCAGCTTGTGTAACTAGACCCATTATAAACAGTGATGAAGAAGTAAGTTAAAAAATCACATTCTTCCAGGAAATGAAGAGATTTAAGTTCTTCATAAATGGCATGAATTCAAGGTAATAATATAGAAAACACATATGAATCATTTGGATGGATTAAAAATCAAAGGTGCATACACCAGAACGCAAGACACCCTATGTTGCTGACGGATCTGGATTCTATATACCCTATGACAAACTTGAAAGAGCTACTCAAAATTCTTCAACTAAAACTTAATAAATTTATTATGAAATCATTGTTCTACAAAATATTCATGCATGGCAAAAAATTTATTATGACTACTCGACCAAGGGGGCTGAAACTGAACCCAACTCATAATGGATCACAACCATTGAGGAACAAAAATAAACAAATTAATTCCACTAAGAGGAGAGCTATTGGAAAGACATAACCCATGTCCATATTCTAGACCAACAACCTATAACCTAGGGCCAAAGACCTCCTCCCTCCCTCAGGCTTGAGGTCCTACCTCACTCAGGGAGCTCGAGGTCACATTCTCAAGGTCCGTTTCAAGGTTATAGAAGTTCTCAAAGAGAAATGTGCATGATAACAACACTGTTCGACATTGAAACTCCATGGATTCAGAGAAGCTTGATGGGATACATGAATCCCACAATCATAGCTATTGGCTGAATTTCATGAGATTTAGATAAATTCAAGTAAGATAACTGCACCTAAAAAGGGGACTCAATTCCTCTTGATGGAGCTCAAAAGAGACCTTTGGGTCAACCCACTATAATGGAGCCTATAAGAACAAACAGAAACAATCAAATCACTGGAGTGGGCTGTGGCCCTAGGGATAACTCCAATGATCAAGGCAGACACCATCAGAAAACTGAGAAAACTATACGGTATTCCAGTTAGTGAGTCCCTTTTTTTAATACCTTTGATCTATGATGGCCTAACAAATTCATTTAATTTATGAATAGTATCCTAATTTAAATGAATCTCCACTTCCTGTGATTTGGTGTGATTGAAAGTGTACATCTAGTCAATCTTGTCTTTATCTTCTCTTATTAGTTTCCTTATTGGAATGTAGTGTGGTTTCCTAAAAATCTAGGTGACCATTAGGAGGACATTCTGTAGCCTCTAGGAATACCATAAAGCTATCTAGAGACCTTATAAATGACCCATGACTTTGAGGTTGTCCTCAGTGATCTTTATGCCAGCCATAAGCCTATGTAGGGTTGTGTTAACTTACATTATAGACCTTTCGAGGTCATGATCCAACATATTTCAGGTCGAACCTTCCATTTTACACTCGTTTACCTATCACTACCCCTCTTTAAATTTCACAACCTTTTAAATTTAAGGCACCATAAAGAATAAAATGGGGTCAATTACATACAGGGGGAAATGAGAACATGTGTGGGGTCTAGAAAGAAAGACTTCTAACCTCGGAGACAAAGTTCACTGAGGTTGGAAACCTTACTAAGAAAGTTCTCCTTGTGGATAAGACTTTCAGGGCATATGAAGAGCTAGCCCTTCAACTTGTGGCCATCTGCATTTATGTGGATCCCATCAATAAGCTTAGGTAGCTCAAAACTGCCTTGAAGACTGACCCAGTCATGCATGAAGGGATTTACCACCCTGAGTTGGCGACGGACAAGCTGGCTTGGCAGAAGGAAGGTTTTGGTCAACCAGATGATAATGCTCCTCAGGAGGTCATCACTATCTCTGCTCTTCCAGATGTTTTTGTCCTTGAAGAGGTTACAGATGGTAATCTTACTGTTTCTGGGGAAGTAGCTCCAGTATCTGCTGTTGTTAATCAACCTTCGACCATTCTAGAACTTCCTTTCACTCAAATGGTTGATATTTTTGAGCTTCTTTTCGAGCCAGTAACTGTCTATGATCCCTCAGGTAAAGCCATCATGATCCATTACCATGTTCCTTACTTTTTCATTCATAACCCAACCCTTGAAGAGGCCCTTTGGGGTTACTGACTTAATCGTGCAAGCCATAAAGCTTAAAGAGTTGAAGAAAGCCCTGCCTTGGTTAGAGCTCCAAGCTCCTTTGGTCAAGCTCTTGAGAGCTCTAGGACTGAAGTAAAGAATGTTGAGAGTTTCTTGGCAATCCTTCCATCCGAGACCTCCAATCAATAGAAACTCTTTCATTTTGCTTTGAGTGTTACTTTATGAGATGTAACATTAGATATAATGCTCACTTTAAGCTCCTTTTCTCTTATGAAAATATAACATGTTTTGCTAAGTCTCTGAGTTTTTCTTATCACACCACATTGCAAGTATGATGTATCCTCTCTTTATATGCACTTAATGTCAAAATTCAAACTATTAATTCAATGTAAGAGAGACGCTTTTTGGACAAATCATGATCAAAAGCTCTGTATAAAACTTGAACTCCAAAGGCAAAATTCAAAAACATGAAGATTTATGAGGCTACTGGAGCAGAATTTAGCCTTAGGCATAAAATTGTTTCAAGTGGCCGGCATTCCAAGGTCTTATTAGTTGCCTACCTTCATGATCTGGTAACTTATAACTTCCTCCCTTATATACCTCTTGGATAACATAAATACCTTCTCAGCTTTCTTATAGTTTAGACAATTGACCTTACTTACCCACGTCTGATTTTTTTAGAACCATGTCCCTTACTGTAAATTTTCTTTCCTTAACTATCTTATTGAAAAAGGTCATGATTTGTTTTTTGTATCTTGTTTCAGCTTCTGGTGCATTGCAACTGGCTTCTTTAAGGAGCACTAGGTCTGCCCTTCTCTTCTCCTTATTCAAGATTGAATTGTATTAAGTAAGCTTTAGGGTTTTCATACCAATTTCCACTGGGAGCATTACTTCTAAACTGAAACATAGACTGAAAGGTTTCTCTCTCGTAGCTTTTCTGCTCATAGTTCTATATGCTGGGAATTACATCTGGCCATGAGGTCCTACGACCTTCCTTTTCCAAGTCTATCAGCCTTTTCTTAAGACCTTCCAGAATCGTCCTATCCGTGACCTCCACTAGACCATTTGCCGATGGATGAGCTATTAAAGTCAACCTTTGTTCAATGCCTAGGTTCTCACAGAAAGTCTTGAAAGGTTCTCTAACAAACAGTCTGTTGTTGGCTGAGATTATAGCTTGTGGAATTCCAAATCTACATAATGTGTTTCTCCACATGAATGATTGTACTTTCTGTGAGGTTATTATGGCCACAGGTTCTGCTTCCACCCACCTGGTGAAGTATTCAACGGCCACAATGAGGAATTACACACCTCCTACTCGTTTCATAAACTAACCTAAGAGGTCTATTCGCAGATATCAAATGGAATAGAAGTGTTTATTAAGTCGTATTTCACAAGAGGTATGTATTACTTGTTCCTGTGTAATTGGGAGTTCTCCTAAACACACCAATTGAAAACTTACCAGAGATTTCATCAAGGATTATGATTAGTTTCATTGACCTACTTTGTCTTTCAACATCAACCAATGACTTGTGTTTAGTAGACAATTCAAACCCCAACCAAAGTGTTGAAAAGCCCCTGAGAAGTTCCACTAGAACCCTAGAAGAGTTGTAGCAAAAAGCTACAAGAAAAGATAATTTGATCTTGAATTCGGCCATCACAAAGGAAAATATCTGTTTTTCATAAAACATAATTAGGGTAAATACATAAAATGTTCTATATGTAGTCATAAGGCTGATCAAACCTCATAATAAGCAAAATACATAAAAGCCCTTAATTGAAATTAAATTGTCCAATAAACACATAAGATATAGTTGACCAAAAATTAAGGAATTTGGTTATGGCTAGTCGGTCCAAGTTTTTGTTCTTCCCAGTTGCTTGTGAACCTAATTTACATGAAAATTTGAAGCTCTTTATTCTCTCTTAATATCATTGAAGTCTTGAGCTTTGATGACATTGAAATGCTTACTTGAATCAACTTCATCTTGTAGTGACTTTTTTTCAAAGATTGCATCAAAATCAAATAATTCTTCTCTTTTTTGAACAAAAATCATAAATGCTTGTCTTAGCTTTGAAGCTCTTGATATTGTAATAGGTCCATTTGGTACTTTCAGACATGAATCACCATCAATAAACCTCAGTGCTTCCAATGAGCACATATCTTGGGGCCCATTTTTCTGGCCATACGAGCTTTCTTGTTGTCTTTAGGGAGCTCTCTTGCTTGAGATACCTAAACAAAGGATATCTCCAGTCTGCTTTATTTTCGATGATTAGGCTCTCTTCAAGAGCTATAGAGGGTTGATCAGGCATTCAATGATTAGATCTAACTTAGTTCCCTCCAGGTCTTTAGAGATTTTTGACAATGCATTGGCTTCCAAATTCTGGTTCCTCGGAATTTGTTTAATCATGAAATACTAAAAGTTTAAGGTTAGTTGCTTTACAATTTCTAAGTATTGGGCCATGTTGTCGTCCTTGGCTTCATAGTTTCCGACGACCTGTGAATCTACTTTTGCACGAAGCTTGAGAAATCTTAGAGCTTGTATCAAGTGCAATTCGGCTAGCAAGGCCTCATACTCTGACTCATTATTAGATGTTGGAAAGTTGTACCTTATTGCATAAGGAATTTCTATTCCTTTTGGACTTATTAGCATGATGCCAGCTCTTGAGCATTATTTTATGTCTCTTAGTTGATCCATTTGTGTACAAGGTCCAATATTCTTCTTCTCTTGCTTTTTTAGGATCCATTGACTTTTTTGTAAACTGCTCAATGAAGTTTGAGAGTGCCTGGGTTTAATAGCAATGTGAGGTTCAAAGTCCATTTGATACCCAGAGAGCTCTAAAGCCCATTTCATGGTCCTTCCAAAAAGTTCCGGCTTTGCTAGTGCTTGTCTTAATAGTAAATTCATTAAAACCTTTATTGGATGGGCCTCAAAGTAGGGATTAAGTTTTCTTGATTTTACAAAAACCAAATACAAGAACTTCACGAGTGCTGATTACCGAATCTCTGGACCTCTTAAGAGTGTACTTACAAAATAGATTGGGAATTGTATTCTTCCTTTCTACTATAAGCATTGAGCTGACAACTTTGTCAATAGTTGTGAGGTACATTAGAAGCTCTTCTCCTACCCTTGGTGACACTAATTGAGGTGGTATCCCCAGAAACTCTTTCAATCTTGAGAAAGCTGACAAATATTCTCCAGTCCATTGAAACCTGTTAGCTTCGACGTCATAGAATTTAGACCCCTTATCAGCCATCTTGTAGATAAAAAGACCAAGGGCTTCCATCTTCCTTGTCAGGATTTGTACCTCCTTTTACGTTTTGAGAAGCCTCCATATCTAGTAATGCTCTGGTTTTGTCAGGATATGCATTAAATCCCCTTTCAAAAATCATGAACCCTAGGAATTTCTTAGTTAAAACTCCAAAAGTGCATTTCTCTAGAGTCAACTTCATATATGAAGACTTTAAAGTTTGGAAAGTCTCTTGGATGTCCTTATGAAGTCTCTTGAGGTCTTAGATTTGATGACCATATCATCCACATAAAAATCGATATTTCTGTTGAGTTGTGCTTTAAAAACTTTTTGCATTGCTCTCTGAAACTCCGCTCCAACATTCTTCAAAGTGAAGGGCATTTTAGTGTAACAAAATTTTCCAACCTTTGTGATGAACGAGGTCGCTTCCATGTCCTCCCGAGCCATTGGTATTTGATGATATTCTTTGTATGCATCCAATAAACATAGCTATTGATATCTAGCAAATGGAGTCTACCATCTGATCAATGCTAGGAAGGGATAAGAGTCCTTCTGAAAGTATTTATTTAAGGTCGTGAAATCCACACACATCCTCCATGTTTCTTTTTTCTTTGAAATGACAACCGGATTAGCTAGCCACTCAAGGTACATGACCTCTCTTAGGATTCCTGCTTCAAGAAGAGCTTGGACTTCTTAAGCTATCACCTCGTTTCTTTCAGGAGCAAGGGTCTATTTTTTTCTGCTTCATTGGTTTCACACAAGGTCGTAGACTAACTCTATGTTCTTGCAATGCTTTTTTCCATTCCCTCTAGATCAATTGGTTTCCTAGCAAAGACCTTCAGATTCTCTTGTAGAGTACCCACAAGCTTCCTTTTGATTTTGGAGGGAAAGGAGTCTATTATTTTAGGTTCCTTTTTCTGAAAATTTAGGATTCAGATGTACTCTTTCCCCCTCTTGTGTGGTTTTAATTCTTGACCTTTCATCGTCTTTGGTTAGATTAATCAGCTTATCAAGTGTTCATCTACGTGGCTTTCAATATGGGCATAACCTTAAACAAAATACCATTCAGATGCTATTTGCTTGTCTCTATTGAATGTGATCTTGGTTCGACCAGCTTTATACAATAATGTCCAAGTGAAATCTCTACCCAAGATGGCATTACAGGCACCTAAAGCATTGACCACAAGCCATTCCATGACCTCGACAATTCCTTTTCCATCATTATTAACTGACGTTAGGACCTTTAGAACTCTTTTTGCATAAGATGTGGACCTGCCAAAGCTCGTGAGAGCAGTATCTGTTTTCACCAACAAATTTCTATCAAGCCCTATTCGGTCAAATGCCCTTTTGTAAAGGATATTTACCGCACTCCCAATATTAACCAAAAACTTCCTGACCAGGAAATCTCTTATTTTTAGGGAGACTATCAGAGGGTCCACATTCCCTCCTCACGCTCTTTTAAATCTCCTCTCAATTTCATTTATTTCCCTCACAAGAGGTCTTTGAGGCCTTTGATGAACTGGTGCTCCTGCTTGTGCCGGGAACTCTTGTAAATGGCCTTCCATGCTTAGCTCTTGATCTCCCTCTTGACATCAAAACAATCCTTAGTAAGATGACCATAATATCTATGGTACTAACAGAACTTGTTGATGTCCCTCTTTGTTGTTGGGGATTTGAGAGGTCACGGAGGCTTCATTATCCCTTTCCTTTCCATTACCAATAAAACTTCTGCTCATGAGGTCATTAATGGTGGAATAATGAGGTCTAGAAAGGTCTTTTTATTCTTTTCTGGAGGTCCTCCTTTTGGTGGGAGGTCCCTCCTATCTCTTTTCAAGAAGTGTTCTTCTGTTGAGACTTTGTCTTAACTGGCTTCTCAAATGGAGGTGTAAAGCCAAGGAAATTCTTTTAAACTGATGTTTCCTCTACTTCTGTCAATCTCTCTAGGAGAGTTTGTAACTGCTTCAAAGTAGAAAATTCTTCTTTCGCGAGCCTTAATGCCACGTACCCCTAGCA
>JAWZTD010033975.1:0-13996 GCA_035221335.1 Echites panduratus
CAATATCATGTTGTTCTTCTTTGTTGATCATCAATGCCTTCATGCTTTTTTTATACTTGAAATGTTGATCAACAAGTTTCCAAGTCGTTTCAATCAAGGTTACTTGATCTCCATCATTTAATAAATAAAGCATCTCTAATAATGCAAACGTAAAAGTGACACTTATCATCTTGAATCTTGTCTTTTCAGCATCATCAGTCAGGACCATGGATCCAATAATATTTATCAGAAAAAGGAATATCCCATGCCCGCCTGCATAATCCCAGTTGATTTCGTTGTGTGTATAGGATTCAATCGGCTGGCTGTCTTGATAAAAACCACCTTCTAGAATTTTTTCAAAGTTATCTTTGTTGATTTCTAGATCAACATTCATTTTCTCATTCTGATATGTTAGATCAATTTGTCAAGGTGGAAGAATATATTTATTCTTTTCCTTCAGATATTGAATTAACTCATCTTGTTTATGAGAAATCAATTAAACCATCATGATTAATCTAATGGAGAATTGAGGGAGAAGGTTTTGCTCTTTGTTTTATCTTTGTTCCTTTATAAAAAGCTTCTGTAGAATAAGAATGAACAATGTAGACTTGGCAAGGATCTGCAAATAGACAGTGTGGAGCAACCAAACATAGTCAAGTAGGAAACCCAATGCATACAGGGTTGGAATATTGTCAACAGGGTCCATAAATTAGGGCATTCTTCAACATTTTCTGATCTATCAAGAAACCTTAAGATTGACTTGATTTCAATATATAAGGCAAAATACTGTAGGACATAAAGACACCAACAAAACCACAATTCATTTTTGAAATTTCTTGATGAGGAGGATGAAATTGAAATCCAATGATGTTCTTATAGGGAGTTTGAGGATTCCAAGAACTTTTATAAAGAACATAAGTATATTCTTTCTTGAGCATAATAATGGACCTGTTTACTGCTAGAAATCTAACACTCGAAACGGAACAAATTTATTTGTCTAAAGAAAGAAGGAGGAAGAGAAATAATATTAGAACTGGATAACTCATTAGAAAACACCAAAACTAATGGATGGGAAAACTTTGACTCTTTAAGAGAGGCACTTGGAAATTTACAAGAGGCTTTATTGGTTAACAAAGAAAGACCAGTTGAAAGAGATGCCTTGGGAAGTGAAAGAAGATAACTTGATGTGGGTGATTGTGAATTGGTATTTAGAAAACCAATCCTTTAATATAAGAAGTTGGGGGTTCAAGGATCATCTTGTTTTTTAAGTCAAGAATTCGAGGAAAAGAAGAATTATCTATTTGGACAGAAAATTCATGACTTATAAGGTGAAATTCAAACCTTTTAATACCGTGCTTGACTGCACGTATCCCTTTAATTGTAGTATGATAATGTAGCTTAGCATCTTTAAATTTGTAGATGGCATGACCACAATAATACTTCACTCCTTGAATTCTTTAAGGAGAACTGCTCAAAAGTGATGATCATTGGCATCGGTTTGAAGGATCCTAGTACCTGTGGTTGGAATATGTAAAGGAACGGGTTGTTTACACAAGGTTTTAATGGATCAAATGGCTTTGGTTGGCTCTAGTCCCCAAGGGGGAGGATTCTTTCTGAGAAGCTTATAAAGATGAGTAGTCTGTTCAGAAACCTTAGGGACAAAGGTTTTGATATAATTGACTATGCGAAGAAACTATTAGATTTCTTTTCTAGCAAGATTTTCATCTGGGAATTCTGCCAATGTTTTAGTGAGGTATGGATCAGGCTGTATCTTCCCATCAGCTATTTTCATTCCTAAATAGGCAATTTCAGATAATCCTATGGAGGACTTTCTCTCAGAAATCATGATACCTTGGGTTTTGACGATGTCAAAGAACTAACTTAGCAAGGCACTATGGCTTTCATCGCCTTTGGAAACAACATAAGATATTATCAATGTAAACTAGAGCATTAGAATGAATAGGAGGAAAGTTTTTTGTCATGGCCTTTTGAAAAATAGATGGGGCGATTTTTAGCCCAAAAGGCATAATAATCCATTGATATTGGGCATTAGGAATACAAAAGGCTATTTTGTATTTATCAGCTGGATCAATACCCGATTGCCAAAAATCTGATTTTAAATCAAACTTTGAAATCACTTTTTCCCCAGATAAATGAATAAATATATTTTCAATTTTGGGCAATGGAAACTTGTCGTCTTTCAAAAATTGATATAAGGGCTTATAGTCAATGACCAATCTTTTCTTACCTTTGATTTGTTCAAACCTCTTATTTACATAAAAGGCCTTACAGGCCTAACTAGAAAAAGTGGGCCCAATCAATCATTGCTATAGAAGCAGTTGGCGTTCTTTTCGGACCAGGTGCAAATCATTTAGGGTCATACCTGGATGAACTGCTTTGGTAGGATTGACATCTTCATTAAGCTTGAAAGGAAGTTTAACAAAGAACTCTTCATCTTTCCATAAAGGAAAAGGATGCTTGAATTTAGCATGAGAATCTGCACAGAAAGATTATATCAATTATATCCTTATAAAATTCAGAGGAATTAGATAAGGAGTGTAATCTTTGTTAAAGAACTAAATGGCTGGAAAGAAAGTTTACATCTTAATCCATGGGGGTAAAATTCTCAAATTTTTAGCTTGAGTGTATACATCCTACCCAATTAAGATATCTTTTCCATGCAATTTATTACCATAAACTTTTGTCCAACCAGTGCAATCAGGGAAAAATTGAATCCCTATAGGATGTTTTGAAATTAATTCTGCACTAAAATTTTTTCCATCAGTAGCTAGGAATCTTTCAACTGATTCTTTCCAACAGTCATTTGGAAGAATTTCAGGGTTCATCATTGTACATTCAGCTCCTGTATTAATATTCAAATGGCATCCTTTGGCTTTGCATATTTTGATTAAAAAATGGAAACCTACAAATGAGGTGTCCAAAACTGGTTAGAACTGAGAATTTCTTTTGAATCACTTACCTGAAAAATTTGAAGGGCTTCTTCTTCAGGTTCTGAATCAGATTGTTCTATAACAAAAACAATATGTTCATTAGGTTCACTCTATTTAGAAAAATTAGACTCTGAGTCAGAATCAGGATTATTGATCATAAACTAAGAGGCAATTTTCTTTGTCCTGCCTTTATTTTTGGGACAGTTTTTAGAAAAATGACCGTAGTCTTTCCAAATTTTGTCCTAAAGAAGCTCAAAGACTTCTTTGATTTTTTCCTTAATTTCTTTTGTTTAGAAGTTCCTTGAAATTTTTTATATGAGACTTAACAAAACAATCACACTTCTCTTAGCAACCAATTTCTAACTTCTAAGTACAAACCTTTTTCAAGATTTTCTATTTTTTCATAAATCAGAAATGTACTCTGAACAGCATATCCTTGTTGAATAATCTGTCTTATAAGGAGTTTGAGGATGAGAAGACAAAAAACTTGTTTCAAACTTGGAATTGAATTCAAACCAAGCATGTAATATATTTCTGTCATTCTTTTAAAATGAAAATCAATATCTTTAAACTTTAGCAAACAACATTTCATATTAAAGAAATCTTGTTGTTTTTGTTGTTGATCTAAAGTAGGATCTCCTATGAATTCCTTATGTATCATACTAGTCACATAATCAGAAGTATTGGAATTCAAAATCTGTAATTGTTGATACTCACCTGGAGTGATGAACCAATCATGCAAAGTACAGACAAACCTAGAACAAAATTCACTCATGATTGTTTTTGGATCAAGACCTTTGGCTGATTGGAGGTTAAGCCAAGCTACAAACTCCTGTAGTCTTTTTTTTCTATCTTGAACAGGAATGTCATAGAAGTTGAACCATGGTCTTGTTGTAGGTTTGAAATTTTTTGACGGTGATGTGTTCATGATAGTATCTACATCAGGATGTTCTACTGTAGGTTGTGGAGTGGAAGGACCTGCTTCATTTGCCATTAGAACCTAAGTTACATCCATTTCTTCATCATCATAATCACAAATTAATATTATAGGATCTAAATTTTTTGAATTATTTCTTCTGAGTCTAAAATAGAAGATAGAAAAACATTTTATTCAATACTTACTCCAATGGATCAACCTTCTTCTTTATCTCATTTACCTCGGTGGTAACTCTATCAATCTTGGAATCGATTTTGGCAAGATAGTTATTTTGAGCTTTGGCATTGTTGGTCTGCCAGTTTAACACTTCCACTTTTATTGCCAATGGAAGATTTCTGCCAAGATTATCATGACCTTTTTGTTCTACATATGGAGTAGACACAACTTTGGTTGACGGGTTTAAAATGCTTCTTGAGTGGAGGAAAATCATTTGAATAGTTGAACGGTGTTGAATCAACTGGAACACATTGAGATTTGTTCCTCAAAATTTGTTTGCAAGATTGAAAAGATCTTTTTGGTGGATCTTCTTCTTTTGGCAGAACAACCTGAGATATTGAATCATCATCATCTCAGTCATCAAGAGACACAACTCTGGATTGACATCTTGTTTTCCTAGCATGTCTTCGTTCTCGACAAAGTCTTCTTCTCCTATCTTTTGCATCTTCATAATCTTCAAGATTGTATTCATCACAAGAACAATCATTATCACACGTACTAGATATTGGAACTTGTCAAAAAAAATGTGCATTAATTTTGTCTGTTTGGATGGTTTTGGCATTTGAATCAAAATGAGATGGAGGCCCTTTTTCTTGCCATCTCCTTTCTTTCTCATTGTAGGGTGTGATCATCAATTGTGTGTGTATGATATTCTAGAAGGATCCTTAGTGGTTGTAGGAGTAGAAGTGATTTTTACTCTTTCATGAGTTTGAAGTTGGAAATGAGGATTTGCAACCTGAATAGGCTCTTGGGCCTCAAGAATACACTCATAATTTGTAATCCAATTGGCGGGCATCAACTTTTGTAAATCTGCCTGAGACATCTATGAGAGTAGGGACCTCCGTGTTGGCATCAGTAAGTACCATGATGGTAGAGGTCAAGCCTTCCCTATTTTGAAGATATAAGGAGTGATTCTGTAATCCGTACACCATTTGGTGCTGTAGTGTGGCCATGATGGCTGAAACTGTCTGGTTGACTCCAGTGAGTTGGAGTTGAACTTTAGTTGTAGAAGGAAGATTTGGGTTGTTGAGTGAAATAGCATAATTCGGGAATAGTGTGAGAACTACACTTCCTGAATTCAAGGTGGTAAGAACTATACCAATTACAGTATGCTCATATGAAAGCATTCTTGAATCAAGCAGGGCGATTCTGGCCGTCACAGGTAAGCCAGGTATTCCCTGATAGGAAAGAACGAGTCTGATAGCTCCAAGATAAAGGTGCGAGAAACTTTCTTGCTTCCACTGTTGAATTAGATCTGGGAGTATATTGAGGGTAATATGCTGTTCCTTAACAGAATAAGGAATATCTTAGAGACTTAGTTTGGAAGATTGTACAAACTCCTTAGTTCTAGGAGTGGTAGATTTCCATAATTGTTTGATAGAGGATATTTCCTAGGGAAACTTCCATTTTTCCGATAAACGTTATACAAACTCATAATCGGTCTTATAGATTCCTCTATATTAGTAGACTTTGGGATTGTACTGTATTCTATGACCTGACTGTAATTTTTACTAAGAGACCTTCTTAGAAGTGACAAAGAACTTGAAATTTGAACCAAAACCTAAAGAACAAGAATTGAAAGTAACTCATGGAGATATAGAAGAGACACTAGCACAATCCTCTAGAAGTGAAGACTTCAAATGTTTTTGGTGCAAAGAATATAGACGCAATGTTTCGCAATGCCCAACTTGGTAAGGTTTGTTGAACAAAACAGACACTACAATTACCGATGAAGGGGAAAGTGAAATGAAGCCAAAAAAAGTAGGTGAAATTGAACAAGTCCTTGAAGAAAATGTACATGTGCCATTTGTTGAAAAGGAAGCTGAAAGTTTACAACTAAAATATGAGGAAAACGAAAATGAGAAGAAGGGAGAATTCTCAAGTGAGGAAGAGAGAAATAAGTTGCAAAATGAGAACGATAAGGAGATGAGTAAAGAAGAAATGAACTCAATTACAAAAGATCTTGAGATGCAAGACAATGAGATGAAAAATGAGTGTGGGCAAGAAAAACAAAAGAGAGTCATTGAGATAAAATCAATGAGTTAAGAAAAAGAGAGCCTTCATGCAAAAGAAAAGGAGAAACAAAGTGTTTTTAAAGAGAACCAAGAGATTTTGGTCTCCATTCCTAACATTAACCATTCTTTTTCAAGTGTCATTATGCCAAAATTTCCAGACTTCGAAGGGATACTCAAGAGGAAATATGGCAACGATAAAGTGAGAATGAGTGAAATGCTATAATGGTACACTCTCATATCTACTCTTGGTGAACAAGTGCTGAAATTTGAGAATGAAAAATTGTTTTCTATGACTAATTATGATTGTGGATATGCTAATGATGTTTACAAGCAAGATGCTATTGTTGAATTTCTTAAGCATAATGATTCCTTGTTTAAAGAAAGCATGTCTTGTACTTCTTTAAGTCTTGTTACAGTTTTCATGGACTTTATCTTTGTATAGGAGTCTTATGTGAACCAATATGAGCTTGTAAATGCTTACAGTAGATGTGAGCAAGGTGTTCTTGTTGATTCTTTTAAGCTTGTTGATTGCTTGACTAGTAGGGATAAGATGTATATTTTTAAAAACTTTTTGAATGATATGCTACATCTTGAGCTTGATAAGGAATCCTTGGTGAAAGAGCACGCTTGTGTATTTGTGCTTAATGTTTTAAAACAAGTCGATTATGTTGAATAATATAAGCAAGTTAACTCTTTATTCGGACTGGATGTTTTGTTTATACCTAGGGATTCTATATATGACTTGATAACCATTGAATTTCTTGGAAAGAGCTTGGAGATACATTCTTGTGAGTTGAACTACTTGATTTTCTTGTTGAAGCATATCTTTGAATCACCCATGAAAGCTATTTCTAAGTGTGTTTTGGATGATAGAGTCTTGTGGATCTTTGATGTTATAGTTCTTGATGATAACTAGTATCTTTGTGGTTTATTTTTCATAATCATTGTTGATTCTAATTTCTTGTTTATTGTGTTTGAGATGTAACAAGTGAAAAGAGAGTCTAAGCTTTGTGAGAATCATTGTCGGTTGAGAATTTGTGATGAAATTTATGAATTACATGACAATATGCCTAGAGTTCTAACTTTATGTGTTCTTGATTATTCGATGCATGACGAATTCTTTGAATTGTTTAGTCTTGAGAGCCTTGAAATTGATTTTGAGAGTCATGAACTAAATTTTATGAGATATGATAGTCCTAGAACCTTGAAAGTCTTGTTTAAAAAGCATGTCTTAGGGCTGCATATGTGATGTGATTTCTTAGAAAGGAAGATTCATCAAAACACATCAATTGAAAGGATTTCATTAAAAGGTATGTTTTAGGCTAGTTAGAATGAAGCATAATCTTCATCAACCATCCTCTTGATTTGACATAAACATCAATACCCTAACTAAAAGTAATTGAGAGCCCAGTCACTTAAGAACCGTAGAAGAGTTGCCTAAGAACTCACTAAAAAGATCACTTTGATCTTGGAAGTTTGTCTCTCAAAGAGAAAATGTGTTTTTTAATTCATAATTGATTCATGTTTGATTGTTTGTAATACAAGATAAGGATCTATTTATCAACTTATCATCTTTCAAAAATTGATTTAAAGGTTATGTCCTATTAGGTTAATTACATAATATAACCCTTAACTTGTAAGAAAATACAAAGAAAACCAAAATAACTAGCTGCTACCAGAGTTGCATCCTGCATTGGTTGGAATGCATCAGGCACCGGACAGGTACATCAGGCATCGAATAGAAGACCTAATAGAGTGGCGAAACCCTTCTGTTATGATTTGGAATGTTGGCAAAAATGGTCAGGCGCTGAACAACAGTGCTCCTCACCACTATCTTCACCTTTTTACTCCATTCTTTCATGCCTTCTTACAACCCCTCATTCCTTTCTTCCATGACATGATAAAGGCATGAAGTCAAGTAATTTATGGCCTTCAAATGTTGTGATATTTCCATAGTTTTGAAGTCTGTAATCTTCATTAAGTTTTAGGGTTTTCAAAGGTGGCTTCCAACTCAAGTTTGTTGCACTCTAATGAGTTTAATATCTTCATTTCTTTTTCAAACTTGAATTGCTGAGCTTTGAAAGTCTTAATTCTTCCATGAATGATATCATACCTTCCAGGAATAATACCTCCAAGATAGTCTTTCTTTGATGGCATTAAAATAGTTCCAACCAATGCTTGATAAATTCCTTGATTCCTATGATTCCAACTTATTTAAAAAAGATTTGTCCTCAAATCTACATGTCTTGAAATGTAGACTTCTTCAAGATTCAAGGTTATTTCAATCAAGGCTCCTTGGACTCCATCATCCTCCTTCACATGAAAATGATTCTTCCACAAATCTTCAATCCTACATTGAGAGAAGAACAATTACTAACATAAATTGAGACATCAAAGTAATACTTACCACATAAATCATCTCTATCAAAGGCTTGATAAATGTCTTTCTACATGGAAGTTATTGCACACATAGGCATTACCTCTAACTTCTTCTAAGGTGGTGGTCTTTCTTTGATTGGTATGTATTCCTTCTACAATAATCTCATTAGAAGAAGTAGCTCAAAAGATATGAAATGATATCAATCATAACTTCCATTGAACAAAAAACCTTCAAAGATGGAATTCATGCATGGTAAGCTCCAAAAACACACAATTCTTGTCATCGAATCACAAATCTTAAATGGACCCCATAAATCATGGAATAAAAGAGCATCAAATCTGGAATTTTGACACCTTAAGGTCAAGAAACGTTTTCTTGTTAAAAGCATATGCAGGTCTAACATCTAAATAAAATAATTCTCGCATACACTAGATTCCAATTTATCATCAAGATGGACAACATTGTACTCTTTGCTAAACAGGAAATGTTCCAAAAATTTCAGCAATTCTCTATTATCGGCACAAAATACAATCCATATCATTATGTAGTTCCACCAAACATGCCAAATAGAGATTAAACACTTAACAAACTCATTAAAGAATAATTTGTCATCATGAAACACCTTTTCATAAGATTTTAACAAGCATTTTCCAGCAATCATATGTGTTTCCTTCATGTGTAGTCCTACAATATGCTCTCTAAACAATACATTCAAAGGTTTAGGACTAACATGTCTCACAAATTTCAGTTTAAGATTCTCAAGATTCAACAATTTAAAGAATTAAACATGCTTGTCACTTTCGAGAACACATAGAGTATCAACTCGAGGCATGCTATCTTGAAACTTATAAGCTTGAATCTAAGAATCATTAAAAGATATGCAATCCAAACATTCATGTCTATATGAAAATCACAAAGTTCCAAAACTTCCTCAAAAGGCAGTTTCCCAACATGATATGCTTCATCATCAAGTCTCAACAAAGAATGATACTTCAATTGCATATAATTTCTCCCTCTTCCCACAATGAAGTACATTTCAAACAAGATAATCATTGATTTAGAATCTTTTATGTATAATGCATATTACACCACAAATATACCAATTGTCATCAAGAATGGTAGCATCAAAGATCTATAACAATCGATCATCCAAAATAAACTTAGAAATTCTACTCATATAAGTTCCAAGGATGTGTTCCACAAGAATTCCAACTCATTCAAAACAGATGAATGTGTATGAAAGATAATTCTATCAAGCTCAACTAAGAACAAGTTATACTTAGAATCCCTAGGCATCAACAAAGCATTTCCCATGAAATAAAGGTTCAACATGACTATTGGATTCAACATATTCTACTTGTCTTGAATCATTAAGCACAAATACACAATAATGTTCACATTCGCATTAGTTCACATAAGATTAATTCATAATTTTGAAATCCACAAAAGTGGTAGCAATACTCAAAGAAGTACAAGACATGCTTTCTCTAAACAAGGAATATTATGCTCAAAACAATCAACAATAGTTTCTTGCTTATAAACATTATAAGCATTTCCACAATCATATCTAACCAAGGATAACACTCTTTCATGCTCAAACTTCAACAATTTATCACCAAGTGTAGATATGAGAATGTACCATTGTAGCATCTCACTCATTCTCGCTTTGTCATTGCCAAATTTTCCCTTGAATAATCCTTCAATTTTTGCACAAGAACACTAAAAGAAGAATGGTTAGTGTTAGAAATGGGAATAAAAATCTCTTTGCTTTGATTGAAAACATTTTCATTCTAAATTTCTTTTTCTTTACTTTCATGCTCTTTTTCAAACTCAACTCTTTTATCTTAATAACTGTCTTTTCTTTTTCTTTGCTCATATTTCCTTTCATTTTCTTACTTCTCAAGGTCTCTTTTTCTTTCAAGCTCATTTTCTCTTTCGTTTCTCTCTCTTTTTCTTTCAAGCTCCTTTTCTTTTCTTTCTTTCTCATCATAGAATACCCTCATGTGTTCTAGAAGTTACTCTTGATCTTTAGAAGCCTCATGTGGTGTCAACAAATTCAAAAGGATCCAACTTCCTTCCTTAGTGAATATGTTGACAATGATCATATGTAGCTCCTCATTCAACTTGCCAAGGTTTCAATATGGAAAAGGGTAATCTCACTTGTTTGTCAACCAAAACCTCTTCATCCCCATTCATCTTTTGAAATTTTATAAGAGTTTGGATGATTCTCACACTCAAGCTGCAATCTTTCCACCACATATTGACTTACCATATTCTCACTACTCTCAAGATCAATCATCAAACTACATATTTTCTCAAATATGAAGCATCTTGTAAGAAATAAAATTTTTCTTTAAGCTTTACCTTCATGAAGTGTCTCATTATCTTCAATTTGCTGTACTTTATTAGGTATCTCTTGGACTTGTATCGTATCATCCACCTTTTGTACTAATGTCTCGTTCATGTCATCTAGCTTGACTTTCACTTATTGCTCCTTGGAATCGAATTCTGCTTCTTTGGGATAAGCTCTTTGCACCTTCGTTGTTGAAGAAGTTCCTTGATTTAAGCCTTCATAGGATTTCTCATGTGTTGCCTTTCTTCTCCTCAAGTATTTCTCAACCTTGTAGGCCACTTGTACCATATCCTCAAGATAGTCATAGTAATATGGCTCAACTTCTTCCCAAATCTCTTCATTCAATCCATTAAGAAATGTGTTCTTGGCAACTTTATCATCTCCAAATATTTAAGCTTTTATCAAAGCAGTCTTCAACTCTTTATGGTACTCGATCACACTTTTGTTACCTTGAGTAACATTTTTGTAGTAAAATTTTCTTGCATATGTATCCCTCATGGTCTTTTTCATGTTTTCCCATGTAGCAATAGAAGTTCCACCCTATCTCTTTCCATATCTCACTAATTTATCCTACCAAGCTAAGGTATAGCCCTTAAGACTTTCAACCACTAGCTTCATCTTTTCTTCCTCCAAGTAATCATGACAAGTGATCACAAGTTCAGCTTTTCTTTCCCAAGTAAGGTAAGCTTTTGGATCTTCCATACCATAGAAATAGGGAAAGGTCTTCTTGTTGCTTCCAACATTTCTTTCATAGCCTCCTTTGCTCCCATAATGCATTATTTCCACCTCTCTATATGGCACATATTCCTTAGAAGAACAAGGTTGTGAAGTCTCCAATCTCCCCCCATAATATGATGCTCGTGATGAGGTTCTAGATATGATTTTCACCCGCAAAAAAATCTAGCAATATATATATATATATATATGTATCCTCACTTTTCTCACTTATATATCACTCAATTAAGACTTTTACACACACAATCAAGCTCACCACTCTTGAATTTTTTCCTCTCAAATTCTTCTTTGAAGTTCTTAATTAACTCACTAGAACAATGTCAACCATTTAAGGTAAGATACCAAGCAACCAACACAATTCAATCAAATGGTCAACAAACATCAGCTTACAAGAACTAAAGAGTTGAGAAATTAGGTCAATCAACACAAATCAAGTGATAGGATTCTTAGAAATCAAAGAAATAGATGATAGGTATTTTATTAACAAACACCTAGAGGTCAAAGAAATTTGTGATCTAAAAATCTCTATAATGGCAATTCAATATAACCTAATCACTTTGCATCAAACAATGGCCACATAACTTCAATTTCATTCACAAATCATCTTCATTCATACCTTCAAGTATTCAAATCAAACAATTCTCAATAATTTCAATCACTTCTTCTTTGCCTCTATTTTTCTTATCAATTTTGGGGCTGTAACACTCTTTTTTTTTTCTTTTATGTATGAGGAAGAAGAAAAACAATCACATAACATATTGAATCAACCCTTGTTTTTGGCCTTAGGTTAGATCTACACAACATAGATCACAAATAGAAGTGTAGGATAGATGTAAAAGAACAAATCACAAAACATTCACTAGATCATGAGATTTCAAAGGACAACATGATCTTAGCACACAATAGAGAAATTAAAGATTTTCAAACCTTAAGATGAAGAACCATAGCACTGATATCAAAAGATGATGTGATTTCATGGAATGGAAGATTCATCAAGACACATCACTTGAAAGGATTTCATCAAAAGGTTTGTTTTAGGCTAGTTACAATGACCTATGAATCATAATCTTCATCAACCATCCTCTTGATTTGATAGACACATCAATACCTTAACCAAAAGTAATTGCCCTTGTATAGTCACTTAAGAACCGTAGAAGAGTTGCCTAAGAACTCACTAAAAAGATCACTTTGATCTTGGAATTTTGTCTCTCTTAAGAGAAAATGTGTTTTTTAATTCATAATTGATTCATTATTGATTGTTTATAATACAAGATAGGGATCTATTTATAGTGTTTTGATTAGCTAAAACCCTAACGCATAAGTCCTAGTAGGTAAATTACATAATAGGACCCTAAGTCAAAGAAAATACAAAGAAAACCAAAATAACCCACTGTCAGAGTTACATCCAACATCGACTAGAATGCATCAAGCAATGAACAAAAGACCTGATGGAGCAGCAAAACCCTTCTGTTTGATTTGGAATGTCACTGGAAATGGTCAGGTGCTAGGATAGGTTTGCCTACAGCCGGACAACAATGCTCTCACCATTTTCTTCACCTTTTTACTCCATTCTTTTATGCCTTCTTACAGCCCATCATTTCCTTCTTCCATGACATGATTAAGGCATGAAGTCAAGTCCTTTTTGGCCTTCAAATATTGTGATATCTCCATAGTTTTGAAGTAAATAATCTTCATTAAGTTTTAAGGGTTTCAGTGGTGGCTTCCAACTCAAGTTTGTTGCACTTCGATGAGTCTAATTTCTTCATTTCTTCTTCAAACTTGAATTGTTAAGCTTTGCATACCTTCCATGAATAATAATACCTCTAAGATAGTCTTTCTTTGATGGCATCAAAATAGTTCCAACCAATGCTTGATAAATTCCTTGATTCCTATCAATATGAAAAAGAAAACGATGATTATTAATGAATGTGTTTTGAAATGTTGGAAATCATTGATGAATATAAATGTGAAAGTTGATGATATTGATCATTCTAGCATATTTGGGAGTAATCTTCCTATTCACTTTTCACATATGATATTTGTTCTTGTTCGAGTTGTGTCTCGCAACAAAAGAAAATCAAAAAGAAATCTTCTCAGCAGATTCTGAAAGAAAGATAGGAATCTGGAGATCCAGCAGTCGGTCTTCTAGGAGAACCAAGTGGAAAGTATGACTATTATGTTCTCTATCCACAAAAAAGAGAATCATTATCAATACCTCCACCAGCTCCTGATGAATGGAAACCTGATGATCAACCTTGGTCAGATCCTGACAAAGATTTTGCTCCACTAGAAATCTTGATGATGAAAGAGTCTTATGATGAAGACTTCCCACCTTTGGAACCATTTGAGAAACATCAATCCAGACACACTTGGAAGATTCAGAATCCTACATCTCTGAATGATCAAGGACAAAAGAAACAAATTTCTGCC
>JAWZTD010033986.1:0-43430 GCA_035221335.1 Echites panduratus
AAGTCTTGAAAAATAAACTTTATCTTTGTAAGCATATTTCCAAGTTGTTTCAATCAAAGCTCCTTGGTCTCTATCAAAGACAATAAAGAAATACATTTGGCAAGAAAAGTTTTTGCAACATCTATCAGGATAAAAGCATAGCTCTATTGAAGGCGACCAAGGAAATCCAACTAAGATGCCAACGAAAATTCTAGCAACCTTCGAAAGCTGAAACATTTGTAATTCCAATCAATCCCAAACTGCACAGCAACAAGAAATGGATATCTCAAAAAATTTACGAAAAGTTAATTCCAACAGTTGAACATAGCTAAGACAAAGTGTCATTCCAAATTAAGTAGGCATCCGTCATACGACTTCACATCAATGCTTGTAAGAGAATGATCGAACTTGGACTTTAACCGGGAGGAGAATCAAAGTTAATTACTTAGGTATGCATATGATATCAGTGTACAAGAAATTTTGCTTAATGTTTGTAGGCAAACCATTTCTAAAATAAAAAATGGGAAAAACAGTCCAATCAATAACAAATAATGTATTCTGAAATTTCCACCGAACACCAAAAACATTACTTGCAAATAACAACTATAGCAACAATAACACTAATTATTTCATAATAAGAAAACCTGGAAACTTCAAAGTAGCCAAAATAGCCTCAAGCAACTCCAAAACATTCATGAAGGAATGAAGTAACTTGAAGAAGGAAAATCACACCAGATAGCTTAATTGGAATAAAAATCATCTACCTTGTGTTCATTTTTTTGCAAAGTAATAATTATTAACCTAAACTTCAAACCTGTCAATTAGATTTTCCCGTACGGCAACAATAACACTAATTATTTTACATTAAGAAAACCTGGTAACCTCAAATTACAATGGTAGGTAGCTAGCCTCAAGCAACTCCAAAACATTCATGAATTAATGAAGTTATTTGAAGAAGGAAAATCATACCAGATACCTTAAATTGGAATAAAAATCATGTACCTCGTGTTCCCTTTTTTGCAAAGTAATACCCTCAACTTCAAACTTGTCAATTTGATTTCTTGGCTTGCTTACCTATTCATGGACCAAAGAAGCCAAGGCAAAGATACCAAAATTAGTTACTAGCAAGAAAATAATATGAGATAAATGACAATGTAGGAAACTAAAGAGATGTAGAAAACGAAGTAAAGATCACATTTTTTCATGTTCGATCGCTACCTATAATCGCTTGCCATCTAAGTCAACTTCTTCACCATCAATCCCATCCCTCACCCAAGAGCTATCTACTTCCCGGACACTTAGTTGCATATCCAACTGCTGTGCAGGAAAGGCAGCTAACTCATTATCTTGGGAATAAACATCATAGTTATCCCTCCTACTCATCGACATAACCACATGCCAATCATGCTCGACTGGGCATTGTAATACCAGACTTGTTCCGCTTGGTTGGCCATAATAAATGGCTCATCAGTCTCCTTATTTTCAGGGTACAACAAGAGATTAAAATTGACCATTGTGAAGTTAAAATCATCAGTCTTCACACCTCTAAGTTAACCCAATCACACTTGAACAAGATCAATTGTAGAGCATTACTATACCATATTTTATATATATGTCGTTAGCACCCCATAGTAGGCGACATCTTTAGCCAATTTATTAATGTCCTTGCTACTTGCATAACCAGTTGTGGTAGCCCTGCAAACAACCCAGAATTTTGTGTCTTTCGACTAACTTCATGATCTCTCATTCGAAAACGAAATCCATTAACATCAGTGACATTGTAACACCAGCCTTGTTTATCGGGTAGACTTGCTAAGCATTTAAAGTCATCAGGAATGTCCATGGCCCCATTTTACATGACCTAAATGGTCCCAAGACATTAATTAATACCATAGTATAAGGCCATTAAGATTTTACATTTAAATTCACAAAACCTACTCAGATATTTTTGCAGCCAAGTATGGAAATTGGCAGAATGAATACACTGCCTTTCATGCACCCTAGCTCTTGGATTTTCTGATAAAAGTGAACTTATGTGGATACTGCATAGTATAAAACCCTAATTAGTTTAGTTCAATAATTATTCTAGGAAATTTTAAATATAAGAAAAGATCATACTACATGTTATATACTTACTCTCTATATTGCCTCAATGCCTCGTAATTTGTAAGCACCCATCGGTGTGCTTGAATGAGCGTAACCCGATCAAGCACAACATCTAAACCTTTTCCAATTGGTCTTCCCATCTCACAACCCAAGTCTTTGTACCTGGATGGCCTGTTCTCTTTACTCTCCACTTCATCGAGGTACCTTGAAATGAAGGTCATACACTCATCCACCAAATATCCACTTGCAATCGAGTCTTCAGGCCTGGAGCGATTGCAAACGTATCTCTTTATAGTCATAAAGTACCTACAAGCGAAAATGCAAACATATTGAACGGAAAAAATCTATCTTATTTTATTGATAGAGACACTAACGAAGGCATCTCGAGTCACCTCTCGATAGGATACATCCATTTATATTGTACTGGCACAGCAATTAGAGCATCCTCAACCAGATGAACAGGTAGATGTTCCATGATATCAAAAAAACCTGGAATGAATATCTTCTCTAATAGACATAAAGTTATAGAAAATCTGTCTTGAAGCTTTTCTAGGGAGGACTCAATGTTATTCTTTTGGCCACTCTGCCTGAAACACTCAGCAATCTCGATTAGTAGCATGACAGCATTCCTAGGTAATGTTGTTCGAGCTGCCAAAGGAATTAGTTGTTGTGCAACAGTATGTGGCTGTCATGAATTTTTAAGCCACCAACTGTCCTCCGTCTACAATTTACGGATCTTGAAATATTATAAGAGTATCGGTCTGGCACAAATAAATCCTTCAACACAGCTAAGAATCTATCAACCTCGGACCGACACATTGTATATGGTGCTAGGAGCAACACATAAACATTGCCACACTTTTTCAAAATAGGATGAAGCGTATTTTTCATATTCATAAGCTTTAGATCTTTATGAGCTTTAAGTGTGTCCTTTGTCCTATTGTTGTTACCTAATAATGTATACAGAAGGTTGTAGCAAAAGTTTTTCTTGATATGCATTACATCCAAGTTATGCCTCATAAGATTTGTAGTCCAATATGGCAATTCCCAGAATATACTCCTTTTCTTCCAGTTGTAGCTGTTGATGCCGGACTTTTCTCAAAATCAGTCCTACTTCTCTTCCGCACATCTTCCCTCTTGTATTTGGTGATAAAGTTTTCAAGTTGGATCAATATTTCAACCCCAGAGAACCTACTTGGCTGTGGCCTCATCTCGACACCACCATGGAATGAAACTTTATCTTTACGCAACCTATGACTTGGTTGCAAGAATCGACGGTGGTAAATAAAACAGTATTTTCCGCTGTTACAAAGGCTGTAACTCAAACAGTTAACACCACACACAGGACATGCCTTGTCATTATGCACAGAATACCCTGATAGATATTCATAAGCCGGGAAATCACTTATAGTCCACAACAAAGCTGCCCCTAAGCAGAACCATTTCCCTTGCCATGGTGTCATATGTCATCACACCATTATCCCATAGTTCCTTCAGCTCTTCAATAAGAGGTTGCATGTAAAGATCGATTTTATTGCACGGAGCTTTAGGACCGTTAATAAGTGTTGACAGTAAAAAATACTGTTGTTTCATGCGAAGCCATGGTGGCAAATTATATATCACTAGCACAACAAGCCATGTACTATGAGGAATGTTCAAATTAGAGAATGGACTAAATCCATCTGAAGCGAGTCCAAGCCAAACATTCCAAAATTCAGCCCGGAATGTGGGATGAAGTTGATCTAGGTTTTTCCAAGCTCGAGAATCAGCCGAATGCCTATATACCACATCTTTAACCCTTCCTTTGTTATGCCATCGCATAAGGGCTGCTGTTTTTTTGGACATGAATAGCCTCTTCAATCGTGGAATTAGTGGAAAATATAGCACAAGCTTACATGGGATTTTCCCCCCCTTCTTTGTTTACCGTGAAGCCTTGCAAACTTCACACCAGTCAAGACCCTCATCTACTCCAGTAAATCATACAATTGTTTTGGCATGCATCCCAAGTCTTCCACTCCATTCCCAGGACACTAGTTATTTTGGATGCCTCATAGTAAGAACTAGTCACCTTCACATCCGATTCACTAAAGGCATTTTTCAAAAGTTCAAGTAACATGTCAAGTGACTTATTTGACCACCCATTTAGCACCTTAATGTGCGACAACTTCATGATAAAAGTTAGGGAGGTAAATCGTTGACATCCGGTAAACAATGGGACTGTAGCTTAGATTCAACACCCTTTTATCATTATCTGGTGCTTCACAACCGTTAACATCTGCATCAAATCCTATGGCATCATGCACCATACTTGCCATTTTGTCACCTGCATGTTATGATTGCTCACCACTAGCAACGGCAGCCTCTTCTAGTGGCATGAATTTTTCATAGTGGCAATGCCAATTTTTATACCATCGCAAGAATCCCCACATCTTGCAATGTTGTTTTACTTCAATTGTACTCTTATAGAAACGATTTTGACAGCGATTACAGGGACAAGGTATTTTTTTCCCTCTATCTGGCCATCTTTGGCAACCTTCAGGAACAAATCTAACCCCTCGTCATACTCTCTTGACAAAAATTTAGTACTATCAATCCATGATCGTCCCATCTTTCCAGTTTTAGGATATGGAGGCATCACCAAATTATATTTAGTACTCTTATATACACAATTCCCCTTCATATTGAAACTTAGGTGTTAAATGATAGAAATAGTCAAATAAAGATTCCAAAGTAGAAATCAAAATAAATCACATATATACTATATTGGTTTGATCACCCAACATATAACAATATCTATATGTGTATGCTAAAATAAAACAAACTCACATTTCTTAGCTTTTACTTGATTGAGAAAATGCAAAGGTGTATAGATTTATTCTTGGAAACTTATATTTCTGTAATTAATACCGTTAATTTTCAGAGAAAATGCCATTGATAAGAGAAGCCAATAGGCGACAAGAATTCCTTTTCTTCATAATAGTTTGCTTTTTGCTCTAGAAACCTTCCTAGCCTATGATAGATTATAATTATAATCCCTTTCTTTCTCTAGATTTGATATGTGAGGGTTGAAGGATGTCTTCATAACTTTTCATTTTTTTAGTGGTAGACAGTCTATTATCTTTCTTCTTTCAAAAAATCTTGTTCCCTGCAGTTTGGCATCATTTAAGTGGTATTTCTATTAAACATCTAAGATTGCTTTTCTCAATAAGCATGCAGAGATAAGAGTAGAGAACTTTGCTAAAAGACAAACAATTGGTTCATTTTAGGCTATGTTATCTGTTTGTGGTGAGTTTGCATTATAGTCATTTAAAGATAGTGAATCTAAAATGCAGAATCCCTACATGAGCAAGAAATAAAACAAACTCACATCTTTTTTTTTTTTTACTTTAATCCCTGTCACTTGCACCAAACTAACTCTAAATTGGTATGGAACCTGTGCTTCGTAAAAGGAATTTGAGGTCTTTATTACAATTACTACAAATAAATCATCTTTCTAATAGTTATAAAAATAAATCAGATTATGGTTGTGTGGTTGAGATATTACCCCAAGACAAGAAATAAGTTAATGTTAAACTTGCTAGTACATGAAGAACAAAATGATTTAGGAACAAAATTGTTCTTTTTGTTAGTACTATGAGGACTATTAACTACTGGATGACAGAATAAAATGCAGAATGATTTTTCTCTATGTTATCTATTGTAAACTCACTAACCAAAGAGATGTTGAGAACAGAAATGTTAATGAAAAGGGTTATGGACTTTGGGGATGAAAAGGTGAGGAATTAAAAGAAATTTCATAAGGCACAGAGACACTAACAGAAACATCAAGCAATAACTGGGCGATGCTCATTGAGCAATTACATTCAAATCTCTACTGTGGGCATCTTCACATAATCAACAAATGAAAGTCAACATGATTCAGCCTATAGTCATTACCAAGACATTGTATGTTCAGCAAAGACTAGGGAGAAACATATACATACTTGTTCAGAGCAGAATGTCTGATGCCAAAGGTGCAGCTGGACCCTAGCAAGTTTCTGCTACTATTCTGCAACATAAAAAAGAAGGTTCAATTACTTGATGTTAGGAAGGAGTTTCAGTTGGAAGCTTCATAAATTGGTTGCCCAAACAATCAGCTTATACAGAATGCATTAGTCTTTGAAATATGCATCTTGTTTTCAAACCTGTCTCTATGAAATAATTGTGGTTCTGTAAGTCACCAAGACATTGTTGAGCAGAAGGAAGAGAAAGGTTGCTAGGAGGAGATGAGGGGGCCTCCACTATGTTCTTGACAGATGGTAGGTAACAGCTATAACATGAATTGAGGGAGATGAGATGAGGAACCTTCGAATTGGAATGGGCGGACAGAGTAGTTCTTCAAAAATGATAACTGAGCTCTCTCCCAGGATGCCATCATTTTTTCTATTCATGCAAAGCCACTTGGAGAAGGAAAATCACTATCCTACAACGCAGCCCCTACGGGCTATCTTCATGTAGGGTTAGTGATTTGTTTTGCTCCATCTTTGCAAGCCCGATGTCCATCCACTTCAGTCTTGCAAAAAAACAAGCTTTTTTATCAAGCAAATTTACAACAAGCATATTTAGAACAATCAAGTATAGCGGTTCTAATTTTATAAATGTGACATAGTCTTGACTTTTTTAATTGAACAGAAGTTATGTAATGTTTCATAATGTTAGGTTTTTATTTCTTTCATTTCCTTTGCATTTTATTTCATATTATGATATTTTCGATTTATGTCATTTCATTTTAAAATTTCATTTTATTTCGTAAAACATCAATACCATAAGCAGAATATATGAATAAATTCATGCTTGACATTATGTAAGTAATATGGTAATGTGAAGTTGAGATAATATAATTGTGATATTTACTGAAGCTCACATAATGCACATTTCAACTAAATATATATATATATGAAAGTTTGAATGTATTTTTATTGAGATATTTTCATGTTGTTTTTAAATAAAAATTTATACTTATAAATCAAAACAAATTGGTACATGTTCTTTTCAAAATTACAATAAACAACTCAAACGATTTAAGTAAATTATACTTATAAATAAAAACAAATTTATTACAATTCGAAAGAAAATATCATGTTTAACTTCGAAGGAAGTATTTGGAATAGAGATCATATACATTATATAATTTTCAATCATATTCTTCATTCAAATAATTTACTAAGGATTTTGGGACACGTGTTCCCGAGTAATTAAAAAGAAAAAGGCTATAAACTATTACAAAGGATACTTTGTAAATTTAATTTTGTTACTGAGATTAAAAAGGGATTTTTAAATAATGCTATATGGATGAGAGAAATAGGAACCCATATTACCTAAGAAGCCATATTTGCTATACTTATTTTTAAGCACCTTTATCATCAAACTGAGCCTGAGAGGGTAGCCAAAATATCAAGGTCCAATATCTTAATGTTATAGTTATTGAAGGCTTGAAGCTAACATATTGTATATTTCCACCAAGTATAAATTAAAGTTTGGTTGTTTTATTATCTCAGAATTTGCATCCACTTTAACATAGCTATGACCACTTTAACATAAAACCGGGCACTTGTGCATTTTGCCAATTTTATTATATAGATAATAGATGAATGCAAGATTGATCATTTTTTAGTCCACGTATCATGGAAATAATCATAAGGTTTAAATAAAAATTTGCCTACTTTCCTTTTACAAAATACCAAGAAGGAAACTGTGAATGTAAAATGTGTAATTGGAAAGAGCCATTCCATTTTTTATTATAAAAATAGAAGAAAGTATAAAAGGCTCTGAACAATCCACATGGCTAAACGTATCTCCTCACAAAGTCCGAAAGGAAGTCAAATCCAGAGTGAAATCTACAAGTGACATACCTTCCCTATCAAATACCCAATTCACTATCCAAAGAAGAAAGCCTTGCATAAATTTGATACTGTAGCTAAAACTCCTAAATTTTATCTCAGATTTGTGGGTGGGAAACATTCCCTCCCAAATTTTCGTTCACTCAGAAAAACCCCAACCTAGATTACTAATTTGGAGTTGACTTCCTCTCCCTTCGCACTTGAGCTTCGCAAGTCTTTACACCAAAATCTGAAAATTGCAATTCACTCACGGAAGAAGATAGGTAGCGTAGGTGTAAATATCAGACCAATAAGCTAAATTTACAAAACCTTCCCTCCATACCAATTTCCATGATGATTTGAATGCCAATTTTCTGCGGAATTCAACAGAAACTCAAATTTCCTTGTCTCCCCGAAAAAAATTTGTTGTTGTTAGTAGAGCTATAGAGAAACCGAGACACAGAGAAAGAACAACAAGGAAGCTGCCAAAAAGTTTCACTCCTGCATTCAAAAGAGAAATTTTGCACAGATATTTCTGTTAAGAAGTAAGTCCTCCAGTTTCTTCCCTTGTCTTACTTTGATGGGTATCTAAAATTATGAGTCTGAGAAATTGTTAATGGAAATTTTTTCTTCTGAAATCCCGTTAGTAAAAAACATACTGGTCTATGAAGCTCACTTGCAATAGTAAACAATTGGTTTGAAATTTCTTCTGTCGTGATTTGTAAAACAAAACTAGCTGCCAGATAGCTTCTCTTAATCTCTCTTCCTAATATCTGTTCTCTTTCCAAAATATTGTTGCTTTAATATCGATATAAATTCTGAAAGTAGTACTATGAGGAACTATGAAGATGACCTTTCCTATGTAAAGTGACCTAAAGATATCGTTGCTTGTTAAGGTCACTTAATGATTTGTGTATTGAAAAACTATGAGATTTTCATCTTTTTTGCCATTGTAGATAATGTTTGTAGATTATTTTTATCCATAAAATGGTACACCTATGAGTGTTTTTAGTCAGTATACTTATTTACTATTTTCAAGCCACATTTATTACTAATTTTATTAATCTATACTGAGATGGCTATTTTCTGTTTCCCCACTGCAGGAGGGTATCACTTTTAAGGAAAAAAGAAATGCCACTTATGGATTTTGTTAATGATAGGATTCTGTTTTGATCATATATTGTTTACATTTTACTTGGAGGGTTGGAGCCTTAGGCTTGGAGGAAGTGGAAGTATAAGTGGATTTCTTAGTGAATGGTTATGGATTTTGTTGATGATAGGATTCTGTTCTAAGCATATATTTATAGGTATCCTCTTGTTTGAGCCTAATTTGTTTGGAGCTTAGTCATTTGGATTCTGTCTATGTTTCTACTGATTTTGGACTATTCTGTTGGAACTTTGATGTTGTTTGGCATCATTTAGGTGCAATCACTCTAGTGGGTTCAAGATAGAGTTCTTAAAAGAGTAAGATTGATTCTTTTTTAACTTGAATTAGTTTCCCATCTTGTTGGAAAAAAAATCCATTCGGTGCATTGAAGGCACTTAAGATGAAGTTTAAAATTTATTTATGAAGCTTACTGTTACTTATAGCATTGTGAATCAAGAGTGCAAATTCATTTTTTTAATGTATGCGAATGTATAATGTGCTTATATAATTAATTGCACTTCAGTACTTTTGACAAGTTAATATTGATCATTAAAGGATGCTAATTGGTTATAAATGGTGCATTTAAATAGTCAGTAGGAGTCATCTCCAGTACTTTCAAAATAAGATTAATTTTTTTAGCATCTATACACTCAATTGTGTATGCTACTTATTTTTCTCAACAAATTTCTATAATTTATTTTTCCTTTCCAGTGGCACTAGAAAAGCTAAAAATGTACTAGCAGAGGACAGATGTAGTGGGCTTTGTAATTCTTTTACTTTCTAAAATGTGAACTGAACTTAACATAGCATTCGTATACAAATTTTAGGATATGGATTCACTTTCCATTAAGTTTGCAGATAAACGTTATGGAAAGTTTCAAAGTGTGGATTAAGCTCATGATACTTGTTTAGTTGGTTACTTTTGTTGGTTACCTTTAGGTTTTTTATGTGAGGTCTGATAAATTCTTAGTCATAGTTGAAGTTCTAGAAGCAACTTGATGGTTATCCGTTACCCCTCCATATAAATTGCTGCTGATTAAATAGGAATATGTAGTATAAATGAAAGTTACAGCTAGAACCCTTGTTATGCATAGGAAATATGCCTATTACAAGAAGTGGCAGGAGAACTGTAGGCAACACCATGGTTCTTGGAACTGGCTCCCTACCTGGTTCAGGAAACCCTAGCATATGGATGATTGGCTCCCACATGTTCGACACCCACCTTGAGTAAGGAATCACAGCAACAATTACATTAGTTGTCATTTTAAGCCTTTTTTCTGAATTTGATCTCATAGTTATAAGCTAATATTGCAGGGCAATATGGAGAGAAATACAGCCACACCAGCAAGGGTTGTGTATCTTTTTAGACTCATTGTGGTTCAATCACCATGTTACCCAAGAGAAGAGCAAAGTAATGCAGTGGTTGTCACAGATGGATGTATTTTCATGGGAGTATATTTTGGTCCCAGCTGTCCTGTGGTGAGTTTGTCAAGTTAATGTCCCTCTTTCTCATCATGTTTTATGTTATTATTTATTCCCAATCAGACAGTATTTCGTGAGATGATCAAGGTATCTGCTTATTGTTGCTTTAAAGTCTTTGGGGTATGATTAGTGGTTGGTGTAGAATTTTATTATTTTATTACTTAGCCAATTTAGCAAACCAACAAGCAAATTTCAGTTACGATTATCTAATGGAACTGATAGGATGGAGGAATAGTAAAAAGGGTCAACAGTGGCAGCATTTAACTAGATATTATATAGATCCTCATCTGTATAAAAATCTAAATTAGAGAAGGGATTTTCAGTTACCTTAAGCAAACAGAATTTTATAAGAAAATAGCTTCATTCAACTTGGGTAACATCTTGTGTAAGTCAAAATGTGCAAGTCCCATTGGTTTCTGTTGATCTATTGCTGCTTCATAGGCTACTCCAAGAATAGATGCATTATTCTTTTGGACTCATTAAAATCTACAAATCAGAGTGCCCTTGCACCCGCTGGCTAGACGGTAAGTTCAAAATGAACGTAATGTTGAAGATTTCATGTAAAATCAGTACTTCATGTCATTAAAGAAATTTTTTTCTGTACACAGGTTTTTAGTTGACATGCATACAGCAAAGGGGAGGTCTCTCAGCATAAGAGCCAACATTATACCTTTTCCGTCCCACATGTAAGTTTTATAATACCTTCAAGTCTTGTCATAATTTTAAAGTTGGGCTGTAATTTATGTATTTTCTGCTACCCTTGTAGGTTCCACAACAGCTCAAGGGTGAAGAATGTGAGTATTATCCCTTGCTGTTTAGCAAGTTATTAGTTGAGAATGCTCCTGAGCACTTCAGCATTTCGGCTTTTGTAAGTAAATCTGAGCTTCAACTTTTTTTTTTTTTAAGCTTCTTGTTTTTGTATTTTGTTAAAGGATGTACTCATGCTTGTCATGCATTAATGTAACTACAGATGACTAGAGATTGGTTCTCAATCAATGATTTTCATACTTTCCGATAGAAATTACATGAAGATAATGCCTGGGACCAACAGAGTGAAGACGATATCATTGAACTTGCCCTCAGAAAGGTTGACATATCTACTACTGAGCAGAAGTGAACCCCGATTCGGATGGAATCAATTCAGGTGCCGAAATCCCCTATTGCTTCACAGATAATGGTTGATGTAAGTTTTTTTTATCTTAGGAAAATAATATTTAATAGAATCATGGAATTAACTTAGATGACTAATTTTTAATCCAATACTGGTGGTATGATGACTCAGGGAATGGTATCAAAGATGAGATTGTTGGTCATTCCAAGCCCTTGTTTTCATCAGCTTCATTCCACACGGGAGCTGTGATGCCTATTGATGAATCTGCTTCGACTGAGGCCAGAGCTAAGAGAGATCATATGCTTCCCAAGGCCGTTACACCTATGAACCAAGTTTACGCAATTCAAACTCATTCAGGGCAAACTTCTTTACAATCACAATTGCCATTCCTCTCAACTAAGCCAACCAGAGTAGCCTCACCTCAGCCTGAAGATTCTACCTCAGGTGGCCCATTCTTCATTATCTGCACAAAGTCTCAAATGTTCCCCTTAGTTACACTATCTACTTGCTTTGTATAAATATAAGTCAAGTGGTTATAATGCATTTTATATGTTTTCACTAACAAAGAAGCTAAAACTACTGCTTGCTCAAGTAAGAAAGGTAGTGGACCTGCAAAGCACCCAAGAAAAAGGGGAACTGGGAACCGCTTGCAGGTGTAGTTGTCATCCGAGGGTATAATTGTGGGTAATGAATATAGGCAGTTCGCATCCGCATGTGATGTCCAAGCTAAGTTGGGAAACAAGCTTCCAATCACTTATCAAGCCTTCACTGATGTGCCTCGGGAGACAAAGGATCAATTATGGGTTGAGATAAAGGTATTTTAAGTATTACATATTAAAATTAATAAAGTCTTTTCCTTTTCTACACTAAACGTCAAATTGATTTTTGTTCATTTTGCATTACAGCAAAACACCACGATACCGGATGATGAGAGGGCAAGGAGGGTTGTGTTCCAAATGATCAATTCATGCTGGAGGGACCATAAAAGTTGTCTGAAGAAGGACTATTTTGAACCCTATAAAGGCAGCCAGCAAATACCCCCGTGCAAGGACAAGTGGGGTTGATCTAAGGCAGTGGGAAGAAATGTGTGCTTATTGGAGGCGAGCAGAAGTTCAGGTTACGTTGCAGTCTTTTATTTCCATCGTCCTCTTAGTTTTTGAATACATATTACGTGCATAGTTAAAAACTTATTACATATTACTTCAATTTGTTTCTCTGAGTCAATTCAATTTATTAGGCAACGTGCAAGCGAAATGCATTGAACCGAGCACACCACAATACCCCCACCTCACTGGCAAGACCCCATTCTCTATAGTACTTCAGCATGTAAAGTATTTACTTTATTCTTCCAATGAATTCTTTTTATTAAGGCATGTTTAATGCATTCCCATGCAATTTACAGTTGTCTTTTAAGGGGATGGAATCAACTAATTTTGATGTCTTTATTGTGACGAGGAAAAGGAGAGATTCTACCTCTACAAATGAGAGCACCCAGGATTTAATTGTGAGTCTGCAACATATAGTTATATTCACTACAATCAAATCTTAGCTTATATTTGTCCTGTGAATGCATTAGTCTGCAAAATTCCATTAAAGCATCACTTATATCATTTTCTTTGTTTCTTCTATAGACTCACATTGAGAATGAGTATAGTGCCATGCTTGAGGATTCCCTCACTACTTTTGCAAAGGAACAAATCTTTGCTACCACACTAGGAAGGGAGCGTGTACGTTGCATGGGAAAGGGGCCTTCATTGTCTATATTAAAGCAGTCACATGCTAAGGCATTGAGGTTAGAAGTTGTTCGGATGCAGGTTAGTTGGGCTAAGGAATTAGAACAAGAGAAAATGAAAATGAGGCAGAATTTCAGCAAGAGAAGGAAGCCTTGAAGGTAGATCTAGAGGCAAAAATGGAAGCCCAAGTCAAGGAAAAGGTGGAGGAGGGATTGAAGGCGTTTCTTGCATGGATGGGTCTAAACCTTCAAGGCCTTGTACATTAAGTTCTTCCAGCTGAACAAACTTCACTAGTTGTTGGTTCAACTAGTCGGAAGCCCAATGGTTCAAACCATGACACAGAACGCTGATGAACATTCATGCATTTCAAGTATGAATGTCCTTTGTGTAAGTTTTTTTTTTTTCCAAGGACTAATTTCATATGAATATTATTTTCAACATTATCCATGCAGATTCATGTATTTCAGGTATGAACAATTTTATGCAACCTTGTTGCTTTTATTCGGTTACTTTTCATAACTTATAAACCGAGTTACTTTTATTCATTTATGTTATTGAATATGACTTTGGATGTCCTGCCATGAGTTTCATTTGGTCTAGTTTATGTTTAGTTTGGACTTGGAATAAAATTTGGTTATGAATGTTCTTAGTGTACCTTTTTTTTTTTTTTTGGATTAATTTGGTGTACTATTTCTGATTTATCAAATTTTTATTTTAGAAAGAAATTAAATTTGTGGATAGAAGTGTTAAGTTGATTTGAAGGACTCAGTGTTATGATTTAAATGGAGGAAATTTAATTTCCAATGTGCAAGCAACTCTCATTAATGGACTTCAGGAAAGCATTGTTAAGGAATGTTTGTTTCAAATTCTTACTTTTGTTTGTGAGAATTCAATTTTGGAATATCGAGGTTTTCCCCAAGTTCCAAGTGTTGCTTAGCTTATTTTTCTAATTGTATAGACTATGGAGTGTAATAATGTTCTTAGGAATTGTTTGTGACGTTTTTATATCTGAACTTGAACTATTTAGAGTTTCTGCAGGTCGTATGCAACTGAGTGTCCATTGAGATAAAAGTTTACTCTGCGTTGTGGAAATTGAACTAGTAGTGGAAATAACTCTACTACATAAAATAACAAGTCAGAACCATGAAAAATGATACATTTTTTGGTGTACCATTTCTGATTTACCCATTGGCCTGTTGGATTATGTTGCCTTTCAGTGTGCATTATTGATAAAATTGCTATGTCAGTGGTGTCATACTAATTTCTTTTTCCTTTGTATTGATGATATTTTCTTTTCTATTTTTTTTTTTTTGTTTCGGAGGGTCACAGATATGGCTTTCTTTGCTGAGGATGTTCATATTTTGGTCACGTAATTAGGTATTTGCCTAATTATGGGTTGTGTCTCCTCTTTTTTCATGAACAAGTATCTGTTTTTACAATGTTAATCATTTTTATATCCATTCTTCCACTTTAGTAGTCTTCTAAAGCTTTAACATTGGTTGCTTAATTTTTAGGAGCTGCTTCTTGATATTACAGCCATTCAGATGTCCGGTTGACAGGTTGCTTGATGATGTATAGCTTGTTGGAAACCAAGATGGAGAAGTTACTGATTAAATATTTGATATGCAAAGTTTAATTGATTCACTATGTGAAGTCTTACAGATTATTGATGGTGTATATTCTATTATCTTAAATTGACTTATTACATATTTCCTTACCTTTTCCAAAATTTATGTAGATCGTAATTATTATTTCGGGTTATGTAAACCAATTGAATAATTATTGTCTACAGAAGTAATTTATTTAGGGCAGCATTTTAATTTTTTTGTTGGATTTCATCATATTCGTTTTAATTGTCTATTTTGGATAACTTTTCGATACATTTGGAATGAGTGTATCATTTTATTGCAAATGAAAATGGGGTTGAATATACAAATATGCAAATATTTTATTTCAAGGACACATTGCTTGTCTACATTAACATATACTTAAGTAATATGCTAGAAAATATAAAAAAAAATTTAATAAACTATATACGGCGGCCAAACAGCCGTCGTAAATTAAAAAATTTGCATATGTCATACGACGGCCAGGCTACAGTCGTATAAAATTTTTTTATTTTTAGAAAAAGGTATTTATAAATTTTTTATACTACAACATACATAACGACACTGTAGTATAAAATTTTTTTCCCCCTCGTGTCGGATATAGATTTTTTACGGCACCAATTTTTAACTATTGGATTTACCATAGTATAAAGTTTATACGACGGTCTTTTTTTTGTAGAATCGTTTTTGCCACGCCAATATTTTCGACCGCTATATACAACATTTACGGCTGCTCGAGCATCTTATACGGTGGCTATATATGGCCTTTTTTTGTTGTGTAGGAAGTTTTGAATTACATCAAAGTCAATCATGAAAAGAGATGTTGTGTTTACAAGTGAGAAGTCTTCCAGAAATTAACGACTCATGAGATTGAAGACTTTGAGAGTGACGAAATAGTTTAAGAAGCTTGGCTGGGTAATTAATTCTAATTTTTGTACCAAGTCTACCTTATGATGAGTATTGCACTAAAAATATTTTTCTTAAAATATTCTTTAAATCCTTCAAAATATATGCTTTCATAAACATAAGTTTCAAAATATTTTTTCAAAGTGTTTTTGATCAGTATTGAATGATTATATCTTAAAAAATCAAAAATATAAATGGTTTTTGTCTACTGTGTGTTATGGACCTTGACTGCCCAGGTTTGGACAATCCAATCTGCCTAAAACAAGATCCAAAACATTCCAGTGCTATTTGAAAAATTCTAGACCCAAACTTTCCTTGTTTGGATGATCCAATCTGACTAAAACAAGATCCAAAACTTTTTTGAATTGGTTTTAAACGGTCAAAAATTGATTGTTGCTTCATATCTTTCTCTCTGCTATTTAAGCCATCTTTCACCATTTTCATAACTAATTTTTGCAAAGCTTCAAAAACTATAGAAGCAAAGAAGAGAAAGATTATTCTTAAAGCTTCAATGATTTCATCAAATATCTAGTGCATCAAAGAATCATCAAGGGACTTGCTAGAGCTACAATTGTATTCATCTCACTCCAAGGGAAGTGCTTCCTGTAATAATTTTATATCTTTATATCTTGAGTTTTCTAGGTTGTCTTTGTGCCACAAAATCCTTGGAAATGATTATCCTAGCTTCTTGTTATTTGTAAAATTTGGGTTTATAACCCTTGGTTGTATTATTGATTGATATTAGTGGATTTTGGTGAAATCCTAAGGTAGAAAACCTTAGGTAGTGGACTAGACTCACAAGGATGAGTTAAAAATCTATAAATCCTTGTGTTCCTTGCTTGGTTATAGCTTTGCCTTATCTTGTTGAATTTTGTTGTATGTCATTTCTTGCACTCCAAGTGTTTGATCAATTATCCAAACCAAAATAAACTTCAAATTTACCAAAAAGAGTTCTTAAATTTATTTTGTAAAAAGTTTCCAAAAACCTAATTCACCCCCTCCCCCTAGGTTTTTCTTCCATTATGGGTCATCCAGGCTTGACCTACTTTAATTTTCATACAATAGTCTTTGAGCGAGAATTCTGCGTGTAGGCCCATGATCCCTTTCTGCCTAGGATTTCATTATAGGCCCCTGGAGCTTTAACCAGTATCCAGTCCATGATTTCGATGATGCCTTTTCTCCCAACATTAATTAAAATTGGGACCTTTAAGACTCCATCTGCATATGTTGTGAACCTGTTAAAGCTTGTGAGAGAGGAATCTATTTGTATCAATTAATTTCTATCAATGCCTATTGTAAGGACATTTACTGCACTCCTAGTGTCAACCAACATCTTCCTGACCAGGAAATCTCCTTGATAGGGGTCAAAATGAACCTCTGGGTCACCCCCACTGCTACGGCACCTACCAGAACAACCAGAAAGGAATCAAACGACCGGAGCTGGCTGTCGTCCTTATGATAACTTCGACGATCAAGTTCGTCACCAAAATAAGCTGAAAAAGAGAGTACTCGTGTTTAAATTAAGTTTATTCTCCTTACTTTCAATCCGTGATTGTGGTATTTTATTTAGATGGAAGTCAATCAATTTTCTTCAGTTTAAGAGTTGTATCTTATTGGAAATCAATTGTATCCAATGAAATCTGGTTTGATTGAAGAAAGTGTATCTAGTCAATATTGATTTATCTTCTATTGAGAGTTTCTTTATAGGAATAATGTACTACGTTGCCTTAGTTAGTCTTGGTGATCATTAAGGAGACATTCTGTGCTTCCCATGAGTCTCATGGAGCTCTCTAGAGATCTTGTTGATGGCCTATGACCTTGAGAAGTTCTCAGCGACCTATATCTCTGCCATAAACTAATGACCTGTAAGTCGCGGGGTTTACTGAGATACTAGTAGGTCATGGTCATATGAGAGAACCTTCACGAAGTCATATCTAAGTATGTTTATAGACCTTCGAAGGTCTGGACCCGAGACTGGATTGGATCAGTTTTTTACTCTTAGGGTCAGTTTCATGGTAATTAGGTTGGGTAATTCGAGTTGTACCAATTTGCCCATCACTACCCCCCTTTGAGCTCAGCGACCTTTAAGTTTTGAATGTCTTGGGAGGCATAACTTTAATCATTGTATCTTTTCATTAAGAGACTCTTGAAGGTTGTTGGAAGCTCAATCGTCAAAACTGTGTAGTTTAACTTGATTTGACAACTGTATTGTCATTGCTTTTTGGCAACTAATCAAAGAGAGTATCTTCTCTTGGGACTTGAATCACAACCAATTTCTCATATAAATATTACGAGATTGTATCTTCTTCTATTTTACTGAAATTTCAATTGCTATCACTCTTTTTGTGACTTCCGAGCTTTTCTAGGGTTTCTAAGGTTTTTCTGCAAGTTCTTCATCTCTTCGTCTCCTCCGATAATCCCTTTGATGAGTTCCTCCAAACATTTCTTCATTTTTATTTTCCACAATGTCTTCTTCTGACCTTTTGCTTTCCAATGTGTCAAGGCGATATCTTATTTGCCTCCTATCATGTGACATGCTAAGGAGACTATTGGGTCTGTGCTAGCTCCCGAAAAAGTAGAAGCTTTCTGGCTCTCTCTAGAGATTTATTGCGATAGCATTAGGACCATTCGTAATGAGATGGAACTAGATGATGGTGACCTTGTTCTTCCTGGACCTTGTGAAGATCCTAATGTCGTCCATGAATTGTACATAACCATTTATGAGGCCAACCTTCAAGAAGGAATCGTACTACCTTTTATTCATCCTCTATTCCTTGACATTGCTTTGTTTTGGCTTATCCCTTTAGTTCAATTAGTCCCCAATGCTATTTGCATGATTTTTGCATTTATAGCTTCATGTCACATATATTCTGTTCTTGTTTGTCTAGAATTATTTAGTAGCTTCATTAAGATTGGAGTGTCATCAGCTCCAGCTAGGTCTGGTTTAGGGTACTTGTAGTTTACTCAAAGGTATAGGCTTGATGGACCCTTCCAATCATCTGTAGGATCTTGGAAAAGATTCTATTTCCATGTCAAACTTGTTAACTATCTCCCAAGGATCCCCAATTTTCCTTCTTGGAACCTTAACAAAACTTTCTTTAATAGACTCCCAAACTTTCTACTAACCTTTTTCATATTGTATTCCCAAGCAATGTGGAAGAACTTTGCTTTGTCCACTCCCAGCTATAGGAAGACTGTTTCTTTGTCTTCCATGCACGAAGGTACATCTTTTGGAACTCCAGTGAGCCCCGTCCCAATAGCAGTTCCTTCAACCGCCATTGATTCTACTACTCCAGCATCTTCACAAATCTCGGAGGGTGTTCCTCTAGTAGTTGTCCCTTCATCGACTCAAAATAAAACAAGGAAAACACAGCCACCAAAAAGAAAACTTTTGACCACGACGGCTCAAGCGATTCAGGCAAACTCTCTTCCCCCTCATAAGGCCATTACAATTTCTTCTTCTTCCTCTGCAGTAAAAGGTAGCTCTCTGCCTTTTACTGCCGGCAACGGTGATTCTGCAGCTTCCAAGGGTAGCAAGTCCCAACGTAAGGAATGTGAAACTAAACTTCTGGCACGTATGGCTAATGACCTTTCGGGCTACATACAAAAACTAGGGTAGGAGTTCCTTAGTGCTTTTGGGCAGCAAGAGTTCAAACAGTGGGTCCCTGATCTTGTTTTTGAGACCTCTGCTCAATATTTTGCTTTGGAGTGCCTTCCTTCCTTGGATAGGGAGATCAGCAAGAGGATGTCCAATGAAGAGTTAAGCATGTTGCTCTTCATTCTTCGATGAGCTTAACATTAATTTTATTGTTCTCTTGTAACCCTTCTTCCTTCCATCTTGTTGCTGACTTTATATTTTCCTTTTTCCTCACTAGCAACATGTCCTACTGGGAGAACACCTAAGGAGGAATTTAACCGGACAGAGTGGACACCAAGATCTCTAGCAAATGATTGGGAGTCTTCAAGAGTCTAACTACAACATGGGCAGATAGATTGGCGCTCTCAAAGGATCATGTTCATGTACAATGAAAGAGAAAGAGAAAGCAGAAAAGAGACCCTACCAGGCTGAAGAAGAGTTCTTCAAAACCAAAGACGAGCTGGATAAAGCTAAGGCTGACTTGAAGGAATAAAATATTTAGCTTGATAAGATGACCAAGCATGCTAGAAAGGTTTTAGTTTTCCTTGAAGTCTTGCAATTGAAAAGGATCATAGTCTTGCAATTGAAAAGGATCATATTGGATAAGAATTTTGCTGATTTGACCAAGCCCATTGTTGAGTTTCAAGCTATTGCAGAGTTTGCTGAGGATTAACTCCAGGGATTCACGGGCAAATTCACTGAAGATGGGGACTTCAAAGAGGAGGCTCTTTTGTCTTCTGAAGTTTTTAAAACCTATATGGAGTGTCTCATACAACCAGTGGACTTTTCTCTTTTTGTTGAAGGTTACCACAAGCTTAAAGAGCTCAACCGGGACCTCAAAGTAGATCCCGGGATGCATGAAGGTCTCTACCATCCTGAGTTAGCTCGGTCTAGGCTACCTTGGTAGGAAAAGGAAGTTGCGCCCGTGGTGGAAATTGCTCCTCCAGAGTTCATTTTTACTTCCCTTGAGGTCGCAATGACTGAATAAGTTATGGTTATAAGCCCAGATACAACTCCGAAAGTAGCTCCAGTAGTTGTTGAAACTTCTACTATTGAAGTTGATGAGCTCCCAAGGTTCTTGTGGTTGATATTAACCCCTTAGGTAAATACATCTTGATCTACTTTGACCTCCCATATCCTTTCATTCCTCACTATCCATTATTTGAAGAAATTCTCCAAGTTTACCAAGATAATCGTGCAGGTCAAAGGCAACCAGAAGTTGATTCTCTTCTAGATAAGGATCTTCTGGTCAGGCCCTTGTGACTCTCCCTATCGAAACTCTGGTCACGGTCCATTATTTGGTCCTCCAAGCTGATTTTTAAGCTTTCTTTTCAATGTTTTTTGAAGCTCCGTAGTCTCTCTCAACTTCATTAAAATCTTGAGCTTTGATGACATTGAAAGGTTGCTTGAAACCACTTTATCTTGGAGTGATCTTCTTTGAAAAATGGCATCAAAATCAATTAATTCCTCTCTTCCTTCAATAAAAATCATCAATGCATGTCTTAACTTTGAAGCTCTTGATCTTGTAATAGGTCCACTTGGTATTTTTAGGCATGGAACACCATTATTCCCCCTCTCCTCAAAAGATTTTTCCTCAAATCTTCAAGTCTTGAAATATAAACTTTATCTTGGTAAGCATATTTCCAAGTTGTTTCAATCAAAGCTCCTTGGTCTCTATCACTGAGCCAATAATTGGCTGTGATCCTTCAAGGAAACTCATTTCTATGCATTCCTGAGTTGCCTTCTCTTTCGTTCACAACCCACCTTTGAAGAAACTTTTAGAAGTTTCCAGCTTTAACATGCAGCGCACGAAGCTTCACAAGTTGAAGAGAATCCGAACAGAGAATATTAAGGAGCTTCCTAGAAGACCCTCTCAAATAGAATCTTTACTATTTTGAATAGCTCTTTTATGTAATTAATGTTGATACAATGCTCGTTTCGAGCTCTTTTTGTGAATGTAATGTCGAGTACACTATTTACTTTGAGTTCTTTCTCTCAATCAAATACCAAATACCAAATCTCTTACTTATCTTTTGTTTGTAGAATCTATAGGTTTTTTTGTCTTTCCTTTTTTTTTTTTTTATCAGGATGTAAACAAATAACGCAAAATAGGTGAGATGCTTTCTAAACTGTCATATCGGGAAGCTTATAAACTTGACCTTTATGAACTGAATTCATGGAATTGAACTAAAATTTCATACTTAAGTTCCACAGACTTGGATTTCTCAGACTAAAAGACTAAATATAGAATTTAGGCATAAAATAGTTTCAAATTTCTCAGACTAAAAGACTAAATATAGAATTTAGGCATAAAATAGTTTCAAATGGCAAGCATTCCAAGGTCTCAGTAGTTGCATACCTTCAAGGTCTGACAATTTGTAACTTCTTCCCTTGTGTACCTCTTGGACTACATAAGGGCCTTCCTAGCTTTCATGCAACTTCGATAATTCACCTATTTTACCTAAGTCAGATTTTCTAAGAACCATGTCTCCTATAGCGAATTTCTTTTGTTTGACCTTTTTGCTAAAAAGTGTTGTGATTTACCTTTTGTAACTTGTGTCAGCTTCTAGTGCATTGCTCCTGGCTTCTTCAAGGAGGTCTAGGTATGCCCGATTCTCTCCCTCATTCAAGAGTGAATTATATTTAATAAGATTTAGAGTTTTCATGTCCATTTCTATTAGGTGCACTGCTTCTAATCCGAAACATAAGCTAAAAGGTATTTCTCCTATAACTATTTTGGCGTCATTTTGATATGATCCGAACCAAAAGTTTCAAAACTTATGAGGATCAATATTTCAAGTGTAAGGAAACCATGAAAGGATTGGTGATCAACATGGAAGAAAAGCTTGAAGATGATGCCTTATTTGAAGAGTTATTAAGAAGATCAAAGGTTGAAGAATTTCATGAAGATAAGAAGCTTTGGAATATGAAGATAATTGAACTGTTTTAAAGCTCAAATTCATGTCAAGAAGTTGGATTAAAGATACATGAAGAAACTACAATGGATGGTAGAAGAAAGCTTCCATCCGGCTCCTGAGAATTTCTAGCTGACGTTGGACGGACAAAAACTCAAATTGGACAGTTTGTTTCATTGTATGATTTTATTTCATTTTCCTGTTTCGCATAGATTTTAATTGTTTTAGTTAGTTACTTTAAAGTTAATAAGAGTCCTATTACGACTTAGTGAGGTTTTAATTGTTTTAGTTAGTTACTACAACTTTAATAAAAGTCCTACTATGACTCTATAACTTTTAGAACAAGTCTTGAACTATAAATACATCCTTTCTTGATAACTTTTACACAATTCATTATTCAATACTAGATATTCTTTTCTCTTGTGAGAGTAAATTCCTTCAAGATCAAAATTCATCTTTTGAGAGTTTCACATAGAACTTCTTCGGGTTCTTGAGAGACTTTCTTAAGAGGCTTACTACTACATTGGTTTGGGGAGTAGGGAGTTTATATAATCTTGTAGGTTGGTTAGAGTTATTCCATAATTCTTGGTCAATGTATTCCAAACTTGAATCTTTGACGAATTCGTGGGAATTCTATTCTTCATTGAGACGTTCTTTAGGGTTGGGCCTTTCAACCTTGAGGATAGCATCATTTTGGTATCAGAGCCTAGGTTTCTACAAAGGTTTGACTATCTTGTTTGTTTGTTTTGTTTCGTGCCTAAAGATCATATCTTTTTCTTCATTGAAACTCGTATGATCTTATATGTGATTTGTTTTGTTCTTTACATCTATCATAGTTTATCTTCTTGATCAAATTGTGCTGTTGTCAAGATTCAATTGTGAAAGTTGTTATCATTGTTGTTAAATTCGTACCAAAAAAAAGTTGATCAAAAAGAAAAGAGGAAGAGAAAATAGAAAATTCTAGGCAAAGTTGAAATCTAAAATTTTGAAAACTTGTTGAAATTGTTTGATTGGAGTTTGAGAAAGATTGTGGAAGAAGAATTGAAGTTGAATTGAGATTGTTTGAATCCAAGATTGACTTTCTTAAATTGGTTATAATTGAAAAGTTGCAGAAATTTTCTTGATCACAAATTCTTTAAACTAAAGGTTTATCAAAATACAGATTTTCAAATTCTTTGATTCTTGAAAATTTATTTGATCAAAATTTGCTGATTGACCTAATTCTTTGTTATTCTAACTTTCTTTGATACTTATCTGTGGTATTCTTTGACTAATTGACAAGATTATGGAAGTTTCTTGCTTCTTGAATAGAGTGGTCGCAAAGCCTCTGAAGAGTCAATTAAGAGCCTCAAGAAGTTCAAGAGAGGAAAAAGGCTGAGAGAAGAGACATCCAAAAGAAGGCTAAATATGACCGTAAACACGAGTGATAAGTAATTATATACATACTCCCCTATTTTTCTTGTTTGTTCTTTTTTGTAGGTAAATCATGTATAGAACAACTTCTCAAGCATCTCATTATGGAGAATAATGGAGATATGAATATGAGGAACATGAAGAAGAAGATTATTATGACAATGAAGAGTGGCAAAGAAGATATGGTAGAAAAGGAGGCCATAGAAGATATCTAGGGAGCCAACATGTGACCATTTTACCTTTCCATGGTATGAAAGATCTGGAAGCTTACATTGCTTGGGAAAAACAGGTTGAACTCTTTTTCAATTATCACAACTACTTGGAAGAAGACAAGATAAAGTTAGTTGTTGAAAGGTTTAAAGGCTATGCATTAACTTGGTGGAGAATTGGAGAGATATGAAAGAAGAAGGGTTGGAACATCTATTGCTTCATGGGAGGACAAGAAAATGACCATGAGGGATAGATATGCTCAAAAGCTCTGCTACAAAACTGTTACTCGAGGTAACAAAACTGTGTTAGAGTACTATGAAGAGTTGGAGATTGCCTTGAAGAAAGCTAACATAATTGAGGATGAAGAAGATGCAAAGAATAGATTTTTCAATGGTTTGAATGAAGAGATTTGGGAAGAAAGTAGAGCCATATGACTATGATTATTTAGAAGATATGGTACAAATGGCCAATAAGGTTGAAAGATACTTGAAGAGGAGGAATTCAATCTATATGAGAAATCCCATGGAAGTTCAAGTCAAGGAAATTCTTCATCAACTAAAGTGCAAGGTGATTGTTCTAAAGGAAAGGAATTTCATGCCAAGGAACAAAAGATTGAAGCTAAGTTAGACGATATGACACCACTTCAAGAAGTTGTGAACAAGGAGCAAAAACAAGAGACTCCAATTGTGAAAAGAGAAGAATCTCCCACTGAGAAAATGAAAGAGTTGACAAGTGAGCTAAAAAATGAGAGAAAATAAAAAGAAGAACTTCAGAAACAAAATAAGATTGTGAGTAAAAAAAAAAAAAGAGTGACATTGAAAATAAAGACATGAGTGAAAAGAAAGAGAGATTGAGAATACCATGAATATATATAAAGAGATCTTGATTTCTACTTCTAACATTACCAATTCTTTTTCTAGTGAATTTTTGCCAAATTTTCAGGAATGTGAAGGATTAAACAAGCTGAAAGATTTCAAGGACAACATGGAGATGAGTACAATGCTAAGATGGTATACTCTTATCTCTACACTTGGAACTAGATTGCTAAAACTAGGCATGAAAAATTGATATCTATGGTTAAGTGTAATTTTGTAAATGCTTTTGTTTTATTTGAGCGAGTTGATCTTGTTAATTACATCAAGCATGATGAAATCTTGGCTAGAATGAATAATCTGTGTGATTTTAAGAGTTTGTCAAAGGCTTTGAAAGATTTTGTGATTATTGACTAAGCCTTTTTGAGTGAACATGTATGTGAATATGTGCTTGATGTTTCAAAAAAATTGCAGATGTTGAATTCTCTAAGCATGATGAGTCTTTATTTGATGGATATGTGTTGCTAATGAGGAGATATGATAGTTATGAATTTCTGAAAATTGAGTTTCATGGAATTGGAATAGAGTCACACTATTATGGATCGAAATGCTTCAAATTCAAGGGAAAGAACATACTTGATTCTTATATGACTAGACTCTCAATTTTTGTTTTAGATGACCAAGTTTTGTGAATTTTTTATGTTACAATTCTTGGCACAAACTTGTTTTTTTGTCGTGCTATTTGTATATTAAGTGTTAAGTCTAAGTTCATAACTATATTGTTTGAAAGGTATTTCTTTGTATTGTATATGAAGAGAAATTTTAAGCTTGTTGAAATTGATTTCTTTTTACAGATCTTGGGTAAAGAAGTTTGTCAAGTTGTGCGATTGACCTTCAAGGAAGTTGCAGGGTTTCATGATAGTAACATGAATGCATGGATTGTATATCTTTTTCTGATACTTATATTCGACGCTTATGAATTTCATGTTAATATTGCTAGAGTTGATACTCTATGTGTTCTTGAAAGTTCTAAGCAAGATAAATTTCTTAAGTTGATGAATCTTGATGAAATTATGGAATCTAACACATGTGAAAATTAACTTCTTGTTTATCTTAGACATGTGTTAGATGTTGGAAGACTTGTGGATGATATGGAATGGAAGTATTTCTTGAGAATGTCCTACAGAAATTACAGTTTTGAAGTTATTTTGTACATTGCTTTATGGGGTCATAGACCATTGGGATTTAAAACTTGTAATTTGCTTACAATTAATGTGTATTTAATAAGTTTACAATGGATGATATTCCTTGTTATTGTTATTTCTTCTTATGAGCTTATTGTAGAAAGAAATGAATACATCTCAATCAAGGAAAGGCCACCGCCTTTGAAGGATATGATGGAATGACATTGGTATTTGATGATTTCCTTGGAGAAAGACATTTGTCTAGCTATTGGAAACATTTTTATGAGAGGTAAGTATCTTATTGAATTTTCAATAAATGTAATGCTCTTTTGAATGTAGGACTTGAAGATTCGAGGCCGAATCTTTTCGAAGAAAGGTGGAATGTTATGATCCTAGTAGAAGCTTGAAAACTTATGAGGATCAATATTTCAAGTGTAAGGAAACCATGAAGGCATTGGTGATCAACATCGAAGAAAAGCTTGAAGATGATGCCTTATTTGAAGAGTTATTAAGAAGATCAAAGCTTGAAGAATTTCATGAAGATAAGAAGCCTTGGTATGCGATGATAATTGAACTGTTTGAAAGCTAAATTTCATGTCAAGAAGTTGGATTAATGATACATGAAGAAACTAAGATGGAATGGCAAGGAAAGGGTGAAGGAATGGTAGAAGAAAGATTCCATTCAGCGCCTAACAAGGTCTAGCTGACGTTGGACAACAAAAACTAAAATTGGACAAGAACTCAAATAGGACAGTTTGTTTCCCGGTTCAATTTTATTTCCATTTTTTTTGGAAACCTAGCTCCTTCATTTTAGCTCGATTTTAACTTGTTTTCTTCATAATTTGAAGGGTGTTTTAGGACATTATCACCTTAAAACGATGTAATTAGGGTTAGGATGGATCCCTACTATAAATACTTCTTATTTTGTATTCAAAATATAACCTAGATTGAAATCAAATTACAACTACATCTCTTTGAGAGAAATTTTCTGATCATCTTGTTCAAACTTGTGATATCTTAGGAGGCTCTTTTAGGGTTCTTGAGTGATTGCAAATTGGGTTATCAATTACTTTGGTTGAGGTATTGATGTGTCTTTATAAATCAAGAGAATGGTTAATGTAGTGTTTGCTCCATAGGTCATTCTAATCAACTACCAAAACAAATCTTAATTGAATCTTGGAAAATTAAGTGTGAGTTTGATCTTGTGTTTGCATTCTAAATGAAAATTCAATTTCAAAATCACATAAGTTTTCCTATTTCTTTTAGTTTTTAATTGTTTTAGTTAGTTACTTTAAAGTTAATAAGAATCCTGTTACAACTTAGTTATGTTTTAATTGTTTTAGTTAGTTACTACAACTTTAATAAAAGTCTTACTAAGACTTGGTAATGTTTAGAACAAGTCTTGAACTATAAATACATCCTTGGTAATGTTTAGAACAAGTCTTGAACTATAAATACATCCTTTCTTTGTAATTTTTACACAATTCATTATTCAATGCAAGATATTCTTTTCTCTTATGAGAGTAAATTCCTTCAAGATCAAAATTGATCTTTTGTGAGAGTTTCGCATAGAACTTCTTAGGGTTCTTGAGAGACTTTCTTGAGTGGCTTAATACTACTTTGGTTTGGGCTGTAGGGAGCTTCTATAATCTTGTAGATTGGTTAGAGTTATTCCATAATTCTTGGTCAATCTATTCCAGAGTTGAATCTTTGATGAATTTGTGGGAATTCTATTCCGCATTGAGACGTTCTTTAGGGTTAGGCCTGGATTTGAGAAACTTCAGCCATGAGGTTTTTCGATCTTCCTTCTCCAAGTTTGTTAGCCTTTTCTTAAGACCTTCTAGAATGGTCCTATTTGTGACTTCTACTAGTCCATTTGCTCGTGCGTGAGCGACTAATGTCAGTCTCTGTTCAGTACCCAAGCTGTCACAGAAATCTTTGAAAGGCTCTCCAAATCTGCGTATTATATTCCTCCACACGAATGACAGTACTTTCTGTGAGGTTATTGTAGCCATGGGCTCTGCTTCTACCCATCTGATGAAGTATTCGACTACCATGATGAGGAATTACACACCTTTTATCAATTTTGGAAATGGACCTAAGAGGTCTATTCCCCATTTGTCGAACCGAACAGAGGCACTTATTGAGTGGTATCTCTCATGAGGTCTATCCGATCTGTTTCCGTGCAATTGACAATTTTCACATTTCTTGACGACCTCTTCTATGTCTGTCCTGACAACCTCTTCTATGTCCGTCGAATAGAACAGAGGCACTTATTGAATGGGCCAATAGTATTCTGTCCTGAAGATCTTCTTCACCATTGTTTTAGCACCAATATGAGATCCGCATATCCCATTTTGAGTTTCTTCAATCGCATATTGTGCTTCAGCTCTATCAGGGCATTTTAGTTGAGGCCAAGTGTATGACCTTCGATAGACCTCATCATTTCCAATGAGCACATATCTTGGAGAACATTTCCTGACTTTACGAGCTTCCTTGTTGTGTTCTAAGAGCTCTCCATGTTTGAAGTACCTATATAAATGGTATATCCAGTCTGATTGATCTTTAATGATTAAACTTTCTTCAAGAGCTATAGGAGGTTGATCCAAGCATTCAACTAGAAGCTCTCCTTTGGTTCTTTGGAGATCTTCGAAGACTTTTGACAATGCATTAGCTTCCAAATTATGGTTTTTTGGAATTTGTTCTATCAGAAAATATTCCAAGTTCAAGGTCAGCTTCTTTACCTTTTCTAAATATTGAGCCATATTGTCATCTTTAGCTTCATAATTCCTGGTGACTTGGCTTGCGATGACTTGTGAATCCACCTTTGCATGAAGTTTACAGAATCTTAAAGCTTGCACCAATTGTAATCCAATTAACAAGGCTTCGTATCCTGACTCATTGTTGGATAACAGAAAATTGTATCTTACTACATAAGGGATTTTCATTCCTTCTAGGCTTAGTAGGATAATCCTTATTCCCGCATTGTCCCTTTCGGTTGATCCGTCTGTGTACATGGTCCATACTTCTTTTTCTTCTGCCATTTCAAGGTCTATGGATGTTCTCATGCATTCCTCAAAAAGTCCAAGAGAGCTTGTGGTTTGATAGCTCTGTGGGGTTCAAAATCAACTTGATACCCAGAAAGTTCCAAAGTACATTTCATGGTCCTTCTCAAGAGCTCTGGCTTCACAAGTGCTTGCCTTAACAGTAAATTTGTTAAGACCTTTATATAATGAGCCTCAAATAAGGTTTAAGATTCCTTGATGTTATCACAATCAAATACAGAAATTGTTCGAGATTTGAGTATTGAATTTCTGGACCTCTCAAAAGTCTACTCACATAATAGACTGTGAATTGTAAGCTTGACCTTTCTACTATAAGTACGGAGCTAACAGCCTCGTCAATTGCTATGAGGCACATCAGGAGCTCCTCTCCTAGTCTTTGTAACACTAGTTGAGGTGGTTTTCCTAGGAACTCTTTCAGTCTACAAAATTCTTACTGGCATTCTTTGGCAAATTAAAAACCTACTAGCTTCTTTAAGATGTCATAGAATTTAAATCCTTTATCCACCATCTTGCTAATAAACGACTAAGGGTGGCCATTTTCCCCGTCAGGCTTTGTACCTCTTTGATGTTCCTAGGAGCTTCCATGTCCAGTAATGCTCAAATTTTGTCAGGATTAGCATCAATTTCTCTTTTTGAGATCATGAACCTAAGGAATTTCCCTACCGAAACTCCGAAAGTGCATTTCTCTATGTTCAACTTCATGTGAGCAGTTTTCAATATCTGAAAATTCTCTCGGATGTCTTCAATGAAATCTTTTAAGGTCTTAGATTTGATGACAATATTGTCCATGTATACCTCGATGTTTCTACCAAGTTGTGCTCTCCAACATTTTTCAAACCAAAAGGCATCTAGGTATAGCAATAAGTCCCAACCTCTATTATAAATGAGGTCATTTCTATATCTTCAAGTGCCATTGGTATTTGATGGTACCCTTTATATGTAGGGAAAAATAGACCTCGAATCCATAGGAAAACAAGATCAATTGCAAAGTTTTTAAAAAATTGCACACAACGAGATACAAAAACAAACCCTTTTAAAGATCTTTGCAGACAAGTCTTCAATTTCTTCTGGACGCTTGGGAGTTGAGCCCCCAAAGCCATTACGTCAACTCAAAGAAAGGATACCTTAATGCACTGATCTACTCCGCTTAGGGTCTTCTGATCAATTCGCTATTAGAATCTTGGTGAGCAGACTAGGAATTTTAGGAGCGGATGATGGAGTGGCGACTACGGTTTTCTTTTCTTGAAACAGACTTTTTAAAAAGAATAAACGTCTGCAGAAAAGTAGGATTCTTGAATTAAGCTTTCAATTACTAATTTCTGGTTATGAAAGGATATTAAATAATCTAATTAAAATTTGGACTACTATGGGCCATAACCCAATAAACCATTCTTAATTTAATTAAAGGTCCAATAATTAATCATTGGATTATGGATCCAAAATAACTACTTTGGCCCTTTAATTAAAAGAGACCTTTGTATTTATTTTTAATCCATAACAATAATTAAACTTATGGACCTAAGTCCAAATTAATTATAAGACCAATAAAAATTAATCAATAGCCACTCACTTATTTTATTTTAGCCCAATTATAATTAATCTTATGGACCTAAGTAAAAATTAATTATAAGACTTGATAAAACATTTAATTTTATTCAAGCTAAATAATTAATTTCAAGGATTAAATAATTATTAATTAATTATTAAACCTTCTTAGAATAAAATTAATTCATCTTCAATTCATATTTTATAATGATACAAAATCACTCATAAACAATAGGGTTAGATCAGGGACCGTAAGACATAATGTTCTTGGCTCCATAAAATGACCAAAATACACTTGTTACATAATAGCAACATACTTAGTCAATTTAATATCTTTTAATATCACCATAAGAAGATGATGTACTCCAAGACATATTACTGTAGAAACAGAAAGCTTGTTGAGATAAACTCAACCCTTAGTCTTTGAGCTACAAGTATATTGACATATTTACCCTTCTATGTAACACCCACTACTAAGCCTAGATATGATGTACTCAATAGCATCTACCATCCTTTGGTATCTAGTTCAATATGTTAAGTTCACTTGAATATTCACTGGAAGTACTATACTAAATAGAAGTACCAAGTAAGGCCTTGGGTTCAGCGAACTAATTGAACAACCCACAGGGGGCGATTAACCCATCTCATAAATGATATGGCATAGAGATCCTCTTGTATAGGTCTGTCTTAACTAACTAAATCAATATACCTAACATAAAAGGCTATTGGTCTTGTACATAAGAAACCTCACCTATGTTATATTAAGGCACAAGGACCTAGCTTCACCAGACCACCAACCTATGCTCCTGTCATGGGGACGTGTCCACACAGTAGCAAACAAAGATACTAGTTCTCTCTTCTTTGATAGTACCTTTAGAGAACAGTTCTATGCATACAAAATGTGCTAACACAAATAGTCTGTGAACGCTACCCAATGACTAAAGGTAAGTCACCCTACTTAAAGGAGACTAATGTGTTATCACATTTATTTAATGGAACTCCCAATTCCATTAACTGGCCAAGAACAATTCCTCATGATTTAAACTTCTGGTGATCCATACCTTACTGTGTCGAATGTCCCAACATATAGAACACCTATTTAAATGAAATTGGACCTTATTATATGAAATAATAATATGCATTAAAAAACAATTCAAACAACATCTCAAATTTCATTAAAATAATAATTGCAAAAAATTCTTAGTCTTTTTGGGCATAAATCCCAACATTATATGCATCGAAGAAACATAGCCATTGGTATCCTGCAGTGGAATCAACCATCTTATCAATACAGGGTAGTAGGTAGGAGTCTTTCTGGAAATATTTGTTTAACGTTGTGAAATCCACAGACATCCTCTATGTTCCCTCCTTTTTCGAAACCACTACTGGATTTGCTAGCCATTCGGGGTACAAGACCTACTTTAGGATTCCTACTTTGAGAAGAGCTTAGACCTCTCAAGCTATTACTTCATTTCTTTCAAAAGCGAAGGTCCATTTTTTCTACTTTATTAGTTTCACACTAGGTTTCAAACCAACCATGTATTCTGCTATGCTTCTATTGATTCCTTCAAGATCGGTTGGTTTCCAGGCAAAGACCATTAGATTCTCCTACAGAGTATCTACGAGGGTCCCTTTGATCTTTGCGGGAAAGGAATCTCCGATTCTAATTCCTTTATCTGGGAACTCTTTGTTCAAGTGAACCTTTTCTCCCTTTTTAGCGGCTGTAGTTTTTCATCTTCCTTAGGGAGGCTGATCAAGCATGCTGCTAATTGTTCTTTTGGAAGGACCTTGATATGGGTGTCTCCCTCCATAAAGTAGCATTCAGATGCTATTTGCTTACTTTAATTTTCATACAATACTCTGTGAGTTAAATCTCTGCTTGCAGGTACATGACCCCTTTTCTACCTAGAATAGCATTATATGTCCCTAAAGAGTCGATCACCAACCAGTTCATCACTTCAGTGATTCCTTTTCCCCCAACATTAATTGATGTTGAGACCTTCAAGACCCCGTCTACATAGGTTGTGGATCCATTGAAGCAAGTGAGTGCAGTGTCTATTTGCATCAGCAGATTTCTATTAAGCCACATCTGATTGAATGACCTCTTGTATAGGACGTTCACTGCACAATCGGCATCCATGAGTATCTTTATAACCAGGAAATGTCCTATTTGTAGGGAAAATATCAAAGGGTCCACATCTGAACCTCGTGCCCTCTTGGACCTCCTTTCGATTGCATTAATCTCCCTCACAAGAGGTCTCTGAGGCTGTTCTCAAGGCCTCTGATCAATTAGTGCTCCTGCCTGTGCCAGGAACTCTTGTAAATGGCTTTCCTTGATTAACCTCTCGATCTCCCTTTTGAGGTCGAAACAATCCTCCATGAAGTGACCATAATCTCTATAGTACTGGCAGAACTTGTTCAAGTTTTTGCCACTGGGATTTGAGAGGTCGTGGAGGCCTGATTAAACATTTCCATTCTATTTCCAACAGGATTTCGGCTTTTGAGGTTGTTAATGGTGGAATCACAAAGTCTGAAACGGTCTTCTTCTAATCCGATGGTCCTCATTTCAAGGAAGGGTCTCTTCTATCTCTCTTCCTAGAAGTGTTCTTCTGTTGAGATTTTGCCTCAACAAGCTTTTATGAAGATGATGAAAAACCAAGGATTCTCTTTTAGTTATCCGTTTCTTCTACATTTATCAGCCTCTCTAAGGCTGTTTGAAATTGTTTCATAATAGTAAACTCCTCTTCAGCGAGCCTTAATACAACATACCCCCTAGCAATCTTTGTTTGAAAGTGGTTATGTATATGGCATCATTCTTTTGCTCGATCTCTACAGCCTCATCATTGAATTGACTGTAATAGCTCCTCATACTTTCACCAGCTTTTTGTTTATTAGTGAAGAGGTGGTTAATGTCTTTCTCACACCTCATGCTGCTTTAATTATTTTTCAGAAATTGATCCTTGAGTTGGTTTTAACCCGAGATGCTCGCCACTAGTAGTCCCCTGAACCAAGATTGAGCTGTCTTGGTTAAAGTGAAATGAAAAGCTCTACACTTGACATAATATGGATATTCAAAAGTTTCCAAGTATGAGACATACTCATCAATTTGGAGGTTTGGCTTCGTTGTCAAATCATATTTTGTGGTAATTTGAAGAGGCTCGAATCCAAGGGGCATTTTCTAAAGCCTAAATCCACAGAGGGTGATTGTTCTGCTAGGTCTATCCCATGTTGTGAATCAGGGCTTTCCAAATTTTCAAGACTATCATAAAATACCTTTCTTTCTCTGCTCGTTGGGACTTCTATGTGTCTGCTTGTTGTTTGTTCAAGTTGATCACGTCGGTGCAGGATTTTCTCACCAGGGATATCTCATTGGCATTCTTCTCTTTAACCCTGGTTTCGAGATATTACTGCTCTATTGAGCTTATCCTTTAGGTCATAGTTTCTTCCATTTAAGAAAATGTTTTTCTCATATCAGTAGGAGCTGAGTTCCTTCTTCCATTGTTTTCTTTCGCTTGTAGATTATTTTGTGGGACTCTGGATTGAGTTCAATGTTCAGGGTAATGCTAAGGATTTTCTGTTTCCATTGATATGGAAATGGTCTTTGGAAATCTACTGTGTAGATTTTGCTACTCCTTTTCATTGAGGATTGCTTGAGGACCTTCTCTCGGTCCAATGGGTCTAGGTAGGGGTTCATATAATCCGTCCTTCTTGTCAAACCTTCCAGAACATTTACCATTCTCACTAGTAAATGTTTGGGTAAAGTGACAAGGCTTCCACATGATCTCTATGGCTTTTGGGACTGTCTGGATATCAAATGATCTACATTGCTTCTTTCATGATGTATTTCTACAGGTCTCCTAGATGGCCTAGAATGGTTGGTTCTGGATTTGACTTCAGTATTTGGCCAGAAACCTCATTCGGGTCCTCGTTTGGTATGGCGTGTATAGAGGTTCTTCTTGGATTGCTTCTGCAATATGTAATTCAGTCCTTCATGGACGTCCTCATCTCGAGGGTTGCTCTCGTGCCATAATAGTTTAATTTTTCAGGGAAGATTTTTTATTCGTCCCCACAGATGGCAACATAGGGGTCAACATAGACCTCTGGGTCACCCCATTACTATGATACCTACAAGAACAACCAGAAAATAATTAGACCACCAGAGCAGGATGTCGCCCTTAGGATAACTCCAACGATCAAGTCAGTCACCAGAAAAAGCTGAAAAAGATAGTACTTGTGTTTAGATTAAGTGTATTCTCCTTAGCTTTCGATCAGTGATAGTGGTATCATATTTAGATAGAAGTCAATCAATTTCCTTGAGTCTAGGAGTTGTATCCTATTGGAAAACAATTATATCCCGTGAAATCTGGTTTAATTGAAAAAGGTGTATCTAGTCAATCTTGATTGATCTTCTCTTGAGATTTTCGTTATAGGAATGTACTACGTTGCCTTAATGAGTCTTGGTGATCATTAAGGAGACATTATGTGATTTTCGACTCCTGGAGACCTTGTTGATGGCCCACGACCTTGAGAATTTCTCAACGACCTATATCTTGGCCATAAGCTAATAAACCTGTAAGTCACAGGGTTTATTTAGATAATAGGAGATCGAGGTTATATGAGAAGACCTTCGCAAGGTCATATATGCCAGGAACTCTTACAAGAGGTCTCTAAGACTATTCTTGAGGTCTCTGATCTTTTTATTCTCCTACCTATGCCAGGAACTCTTGCAAATGGCCTTCCTTGATCAACCTCTCGATCTCCCTTTGAATCCTTAGTAAGATGACCATAATATCTATGGTACTGATAGAACTTGTTCATGTCCCTATTTGCTACTTTGGATTTAAGAGGTCGTGGAGGCTTGATTAACAATTTCCTTTCTATTGCCAAATTGTCTGCTCATGAGGTTGTTAGTGGTGGAATTACCAAGTCTGCAAAGGTCTTCTTCTTTTTTTTATAGGTCCTCCTTTTGGGGGAGGGTCTCTCCTGCCTCTTTTTTCCAAAAGTATTCTTGTGTTGAGATTTTTCTTGTGCTGGCTTTTCTAATGATGGTGTGAAACCAGGGATTATCTTTTGAATTGATGTTTCCTCTGCTTTTATCAACCCGAAAGGTTGGGGTTAAGAGCGACGGAAGAGCGACAGACTCTCTAGGAGGGTTTGCAACTGCTTTAAAGTAGTAAACTCCTCTTCTGAGAGCCATAATGCCACATACCCCCTACAAGAACCCCAGTGTAATTCTACAAGAACCCGAAGAAGAGTCTTGGAAGAATATCACAATGAACAAGACCAAAGTCGTGTGTGATGCACTCAGAGAGAGCAGAGACAAGTTTGTTTTCTTTTGTTCAAAAAATTAATGGAATGAGGTATTTATAGGATCAAACCTTCATTAATCCTAATTAGGTCCTAGAAGAAGTTTAAAATATAAAACAAGCCCTAAAACTCTTGAAAAATAGCAAGAAAATACAATGGAAAATAAAATTTTCCGGTTGTGTCTTCTCCAGACTAGTGCCTGTGGGGGAGCCGGTGCCAACGTCGGTTCCCCTCCTGCAAAAAGTGTTGATCACTGTAGCACATCTAAGGTTGACCGGCGCCAACACCAGCGCCAGTCCTGAGGTCGGTTAATCCTCCATTTCATGTCCAAAATTGATCCCTGAGTGTTCTTTTCTTGCAGCTTCCAATTGATGACTCTTCAAGGAGTTTCTCAAGGGTCTTAAGTTGAATTATTGACAAGAAAATGGGCCTTTTAAACCTTCAAACATGGATACATTCCATACCTTCTTCAACCTGCATTCTTCACCAAATTTGTTTGCTTGAAAGATGGCCTCAAAATTGAGATACCCTTCCTTCTTTTGTAGATATATGATGTGGTTCATTGGATTGAAGTTTCTCAATTCAGTGGCTCAACAATTAGAACAACTCACAATAAAACAAATTTCCCAAGATTCATCAAAGATTCAAGTTTAGTAGTAGATTAACCAAGATTATGGAAAACCTTAACCAATCTACACGTTTTATAAGACCTTCTACACCTAAACCTAAGTGAAAGAATGCCTTAGAAACATTCTAGGCTTGTTTAAGACATAAAATGCTATTTAAACAAGAAAAAGATAAGAAAGACATCAAAACACAGTGCACTGTAGCAGGGCACTATAGTAGCATAGCAACCTTTTTTCTACTTCATTTCTTCCCCATTTTGTTTCCATTTCTTCATGATCTTCATCAATATGCAACTAAAGCCTTTTTCATTTTGGAAGCACGCTCGTGCCCTCATGATAGGTATATAAGGCATTGATGGAGCTTGGTCTCCATCATTCCCCCTGCGAGGTAGGATTCGTCCTCAAATCTTTGCCATCTACATCAAAAGGAGACAAATCACTTATGTTGAAAGTAGAAGTAACATTATACTTACCTTGCAAGTCGACTTTGCAGTTATTATCATTGATCTTCTCAATGATTTGAAATGGTCCATCTCCTCTTGAGTCAAGCTTTGTGTTTCATGCTTGAATAAATCTCTCCTTTCTCGATGAAGCCATACATAATCTCCAACCTAGACCTTTTACCTTCGTTATGATATAGGGCACTTCTTTGGTTTTGCAATTGAATATTTTCTCTCCCTTTGGCATGCAATTGGTTGACCAATTCCTTCCTCTTCCCATCTAAGCTTTACCACTCATTTAAGGGCAAAGGAGTTAAATCTAGAGGAGTCAAGGGATTGAAACCATACACCAACTCAAAAGGAGAAAAGTGAGTAGAAGAATGCACACAATAATTATATGCAATTCAATAAATGGCACGCAATCTTCCCGTGACTCTATATTCCTTTTCATTATGGCCCTCAACATTGTTCCCAAAGTCCTATTGACTACCTCGGCTTGGCCATCCATTTGGGGATGACATATGTTTGAAAACAACAATTTAGTTCCCAATCTCCCCCACAATGCCTTTCAAAAATGGCTCAGAAATTTGGTGTCCCTATCACTTACAATTGTTCTAGGAATGCTATGTAGTCTAATCCTTGAAAAACAAATTTGCAATATTTGAGGCATCATCAACCTTAGAGAATGTATTGAAATGTGCTATTTTAGATAGTCTATCCATTACCACAAGAATGGAATCTTTACCCCTCCTAGTTCTAGGCAAACCAAGCACAAAGTCCATAAATACATCCTTAAAAGGAGCACTAGGAACAAGTGAAGGCATGTATAATCTATGTGGTTTAAGACTAGACTTCGCCCTTTTACAAGTAATGCAATTTTCACACACTCTAATCACATCTTTTTTCATGTGTGGCCATTAAAAATGCTCTTTCAAAACTGCCAAGGTCTTAGTTATACCAAAATGAACCATTATTAATCCATCACCAAAGCTTTCCAACACAAGTAATTTTCTCAATAAACATTTAGGTATGCATAACTTATCTTCAATAAATAGGTATCTGCCGTGCAAATAGAATTTATCACAAGCAACCTTTCACAAACAACATACATGCTTTTAGAGTCATCATCATCTTTATACAATTCCTTCACAAATTCAAATCCCAATAATCTAGCACCAAAGGTTAAAAGTAATGTGTACCTTCGCAAGAGAGCATTCGCTACCACGTTCTCCTTACCTTGCATGTATTTGATTATGTAAGGAAACAACTCTATGAATTCCACCCATTTGGAGTGCCGTTTGCTCAGTTTTTGTTACCCCTTTAGATGTTTCAATGATTCATGGTCTGAGTGGATAACAAGCTCCTTTGGCCAAAGGTAGTGTTGCCAATGCCCCATGGACCTAACAAAAGCAAAAAGTTCTTTGTCATATGTGGAATAATTTAAAGTAGCCCTCTTTCTTGCATAAGGATGGCTCCTATTCCTACCTCAGAGGCATCTCATTAAATCTCAAAGATTTTTGAAAAATTTTTGGGGAGCAAGGATAGGGGTGTGAACAAGTTTAGATTTCAACAATTTAAAAGATTCTTCTTGTTCTTTATCCCACCTAAATTTGAAGTTTACCTTTATGATTTCAGTAAGTGTCGCTGCAATAGTGCTAAAATTAAGGTGAAACTTTAGATAGAAGGACGCCAACCCATGGAAACTTCTTACCTCACTTGGGCTCTTAGGTGTAGGCCAATTCTCAATTGCTTTGATTTTCTCTTCATCCACATGAATACAGTTAGGAGTAATAATGTAGCCAAGAAAATTGACTTTTGACAAACAAAAAGAACACTTTTTCAAATTAGCAAATAATTGTTCCCTCCTAAGTATTTCAAACACAATTCTCAAATGTTCAACATGTGCCTCAATATTCTTACTATATACCAATATATGCCTTCAAAATAGACTACAAAAATTTGCCAATGCATTGCCTAAGTACATGATTCATTAGCCTTATAAATATGCTTGTTGCATTTGTGAGTCCAAAAGGCATTACCAACTATTCATACAAACCATGTTTAGTTTTGAAAGCGGTTTTCCATTCGTCTCCTTCCTTCATTCTAATTTGATGGTACCCACTTTTCAAATCTATTTTGGTAAAGCATTCACTTCCACTTAGCTCATCTAGCATAAGGATGGGAAAGCAATACTTTACCGTGATTTTATTAATGGCTCAGCAATCCATGCACATACGCCATGTCCCATCTTTCTTTGGCACAAGCAACATTGGGACTGCACAATAGCTTAGGCTTTCTCTCACATATCCTCTCTCAAGGAGCTCTTCCACTTGCTTTTGTAACTCCTTGGCCTCCTCTAGATTGGTGCGATATACAGCCTTGTTTGGGAGGGGAGCATCCCGAATGAAATCAATTTGATGTTCGATTCCTCGAAGAGATAGTAATCCTCTTGGAAGTTTGCCCAATAGGACATCTTCAAATTCCTGCAAGAGTGAACTAACAACACTAGGACAAGGAGTGTTAGAATCATTAGGAATAGTATCCAAGGAATGTTTATACATGATTAATGCCATTGGCATCATATCCTCACAAGCACTCCTTAACTCTTTTGATTTTGCATAAAAGCTCACTTTCTTTTCACCCTTGTCTTTTCCCTCTTTCTTCTTATCCTCTTGCTCACCTCTCTCTTTTTCACTTTTTCCTCTGTTATTCTTCTCTTTCTCTCTCTTTTTTTCACTCCACTCTGCTCTCCCTTTCCCTCCTTTTCTTTTCTCTCATTCTCTTTTCTCTCTTTTTCTTCATGGTACTCTCTCATTTTCTCTAAAAGTATCTTTTGGTCCAAATAAGCTTCATGTGGCTTCAAGGAGTTCAAATGAATTTTCTTCCCTTCATGCTTAAGAGTGTATTTGTTTTTGAAACAATCAAAAGTTACCCTTCGATCATATTGCCACGGCCTCCCCAATAGCAAGTGTGTGGCTTGCATGGGAACCACGTCACATAGCACCTCGTCACTATACTTTCCCATAGTAAAAGGAAAGGTCACTTGCTTTCCCACTTTCGCCTCTCCACTTGGGTGGTCAATGCAATTTAGTTTCAATCGATCCACTATATATTTGCTAGCTACTTTCACACAACTTCCACTATCAACTATAAAGCTACATAGGTTTCCCTCGATGCTACATCTAGAGTGAAACAAGTTCCTTTCCTTAGTTTGGGCACTTAGGACTCTCCTAATCATCATATTCAATTGTCCTCCCATAATTCCCTCATTAGGGTCACAACCAACTTCTTCATCATCACCACAAGGTTCCCCTTTTCATCTTCATTCTCATCTTCACTGTATGACTCCACTACTCCCCTTTCAATAATAATAATCCTTTTGTTTATACATTCATTAGCATAATGTCCACATCGTTGACATTTAATGCATGTAACATTTCTAGATCTAGAAGGATGAAGTGGTGCCTTACCTTTGTCCTCTAAAGGATCCTTGGTGTCCACAACCTTGGGCTTGGTTGTTTCTCTCTTGGTAGGTGTTTTTGCCACTCCTTGCTTCTTCTTTGGCCATGGAGTTGTTGATTTAGAAATGTGGTTACCATAACTTGTTGCACCAAATGGCTTTCCATAGTGTGACCTCCTATTCTTGACTTGTTTCTCTATCTTGATGGCCTTTTGCACCATCTCTTCCATGTCCTCATATTGTTGCAATTCCGCATGTCTCCAATTTAATTGTTCAATCCATGTAAGAACCTTGCCATGGTAGGTTCGGGTTCCTCTCCCACAAGGTTACTTCTAATCATAGCCATCTCCATTTCTTTGTATTAGGCATCTACACTCTTGGTTCCTTGTGTTAGAGTTTGCAATTTGTGATGAAGGTCCATTTGAAAGTGTTTAGGTACAAATCTCTTCCTCGATTGTCTTTTCATCTCTTCCCAATTTTCAATTGGTGGCTCCTTTTGCCTCCTTCTTGCTATCACCAAGTGATTCCACCACATAATGTCATAGTCCATGAAATAGACAATAGCTAGCTTGAGCTTTTTCTCTGACGAGAATTGATGACATTCTTAGATGGAATCAACTCTTCTTTCCCAATCAAGATAGGCATTAGGATCATCACCTCCACATAAGGGTGGTACCATTAATTTAATGTTCCCAATGCTCTTGTCGATGTCATCATCTTCCCTTCTTTGCCTCCTCAGTTTCTCTTCCTCAAGTTCATCATCATAGTCACCAAAATTGCTCTCTTCCTCTGCATAATGGTCTTGTATATTCCTCCTTCTTGGTTGCACCCTAGGTCAATTCCCAATTCTTGGTTGCACATTAGGTCAATTCCGCCTTCCCCTTCCTCTTAGTGGTAGAGGATTTCTCATGTGTTGTTGAGTAGGTGTTTCCAAGTTATCCATTCTTCCCTCCATTTGATCCAATCTTGTCCCCAAATGTCTCCTTATGTCATTGAAGCTATTTGAAAGTTCCCTAGTCATCTTTTTCATAAGTGTTGAAATGTGTGTTTGGTCCACTACCATGTTGGGAACTTGTGCTCAAGGTGTGGCTTCCTTACTCAGGTTGAACACAATGAATTTCTCACTTACACTAGTGTTTGTCACTTAATCAAGGCTTTTTTCACACTTAGTTAAGCTCACCACTCTTTCCTTTTGCCACTCAAACTCTTCTTTACATTCTTATAAGATTCACTATTGCAATAACAAATACCAAACAACAACACAATTCATTCAAATGATCAATAAGAATCCACAATTACGTGCCAAAGAGTTTAAGATAGGTCACTCAATTCAAAGTAAGTGATAGAACAACTAGGAATCAAAGAAATTGTCAATAGGGCATTTTTTGAACACCTAGAGGTTAAGAAAATGTGATCAAGAATTCTTCAATGTCAATCAAGTTTTCAAGCCCCTTGTTCTCAAATTCCACAAATAAAAGTCAAATGTAGCTTCCCAGCTATCTTAATCAGATATTGAGCATAAGAATTTCAAGCTCAATTCAACAAAAATTGTTCAAGAGTTTTCACTACTTTGCCACAACTTCTTTTTTGTTCTTTCTATGTTATAAAAAAAAAAATTTTTTTGCAAAGGAGATAGAGGATTGATAAACAACGCTTAACACATAGAACTAGCTCTTGTTTTTGGCCTTAGGCTTGGTTCCCACAAACAATGATCACAAGAAAATAGTTGGATAGCTTCAAGTAGAACAAAACACAAACTAACACAAGACCATAGGATTTCAATAAAGAAAAATATGATCTTAGCACAAATCAAGAAAGCAAATAAAGGATAGACAAACCTTAGATGAAGAACCAAAGCTCCGAAACAATTTATGATGTGATTTCTTGTTCACACCAAAAGAAGGTTTCACCTAGGGTTTGTTTTGGTTAATTAGAATGACCTATGAGATGAACTCTCATCAACCATTCTATTGATTTGGAAGAATATTCAATACCTTAACCAAGTAATAGAAATCCCTAGTGTAATTCTACAAAAACCCCAAGAAAAATCTTTGAAGAATGTGATAATGAACAAGACAAAATTGGTCTGTGATGCACTTAGAGAGAGCAGAGAAACTTTTTTTTTATTTTGTTCAAAAAGCTAATTTCCCAAAATACAAATGAATGAGATATTTATAGGATCAAACCTTCATTAATCTTAATTAGGTCCTAGAAGAAGTTTAAAATACAAAACAAGCCTCAAAACTATTGAAAAATTGCAAGAAAATATAAAGGAAAACAAAGCTGTCCAATTGTGTCTTGTCCCGACCAGCACCTGTGGGGGAGTCTGTGCTAGCCCGATTCCCTTCAGTATTTTCCTCTCTCAGAAGCGTTGTTCACTATAGCACATCTAAGGCTGACCGGTGCAGTGGTTGATCCTCCATGGTTCCTTCATTTTTCTTGTCCAAAATTGATCCTTGAGTGTTCTTTTCTTGCAGCTTCCAATTGATGACTCTTCAAGGAGTTTCTAAGGGTCTTAAGTTGAATTATTGACAAAGAAAATGGGCCTTTTAAACCTTCAAACATGGATACATTCCATACCTTCTTCAACCCACATTCTTCACCAAATTTGGTTGCTTGAAAGATGGAATCAAAATCGAGTTATCCTTCCTTCTTTTAGAGATATGAAACTAAAGCCTTCTTCATTTTGGACACTCTTGCCCTCGTGATACATCCTTAAGGCATTAATTGATGGAGACCCATGTCCAAGAATACCAAGTGGACCTATCACAAAATCAAGGGCTTCAAAGTTAAGACAAGCATTGATAATCTTCAAGGAAGAGAAGAATTCATTGATTTTGAGGCCATTTTCCAAAGAAGAGCACTCCAAGATGACATGGTTTCAAGC